>JAMKCH010035770.1:0-31087 GCA_023653785.1 Ophioderma brevispina
GGGGTGTACACAGAATTTTGATCGAAGGTCATTAAGGGGACACTCGGGGGACACTTTCGGTCTGAATTCAAAAATTCATATTTACTCTATGCAAGGTAGCATTGTCACGTGACTCATGCATATAAAGCAGCTTGAGACCCTTCACCAAAGATGTGCTCAACATGGGGGTCAAAGGTCATTAAAGGGGAACTTCCGGTCTTAATGTTAAAAATCTTCAAATATTCATATCTGTTATATGCAAGGAACCATGTATGGTCACGTGACTCATGCATATGAAGCAGCTTGAGACCCTTCACCAAAGTTGTGCTCAGCATGGGGTCAAAGGTCATTAAAAGGGAACTTCCGGTCTTAATGTGAAAAATATTTTAAAAATCATTTTGCTATATGCAACCTTGTATGGTCACGTGACTCATGCATATGAAGCAGCTTTTGTGCTCGTTATGGGGTCAAAGGTCATTTTATTCACACGGCTAGGTTTGTGCTCTTGGAGCACAATTTGTCTCTAGTTCTTTCTTCTTGGTACCTTGCTTCAAAATGCTACAAGTACCAGACGCTTGGTCAGATTGCAACGAGAATTGGCCACAAGAACGCCTGTCCCAAGGTTCATATAGTGTGTTCAGTTTGACCATAGGGGTCACGTAGGGTCAATAGCGGTCATTGTCACGCTAACACCCTTTTCCGTACTTCTCCCACAGTTTGCATGTGCTATCGATGCCATTCGGTCACAGTGATTGCCAGATGCCTGGCCATATGGGGTGTTCACAGATTTTGAATCCAAGGTCATTTAGGGGTCAAAAAGGGGCAGTCTCTCTAACCCCTCTTAATATTTCAAAAATGCTACTAGTGTTACACAGTTAACGTGATCTTGACCAGACTTCGTCGGAATAACCCCTCACCCAAGTGCCATACAGGGTGTTCACAGATTGGGGTCAATGGTCACACAGGGGTCATTACAGGTCAGTCGCGCTTACCCTCCTTTTGCTGTTTCTGCCACAAATCAATTGCTATAATCACTAGAGTTGGTCAGAAGAACCGCTGACCCAAGGTCCATATGAGATGTTCACAGAATGCGGTTAAAGGTCATGCAGGGGTCATTACAGGTCATGTCGCGCTAACCCTCCTTTTGCTGTTTATGCCACAAATCAACTGCTATAATCACCAGTCTTCGTCAGAATAACCGCTGACGCAAGCCCCATATGGGGTGTTTACATATTGGGGTCAAAGGTCACGCAGGGGTCATTACAGGTCATGTCGTTGTTACCCTCTTTGTTTCTGCCACCAATCAATTGCTACAATCACACGACTTGGTCAAAAGAACCGTTGATCCAAGGCCCATATGGGATGTTTACAGACTGCGGTTTAAGGTCACGCAGGGGTCATTACAGGTCATGTTGCGCTAACCCTCCTTTTGCTGTTTATGCCACAAATTGCTATAATCACCAGTCTTGGTCAGAAGAACCGCTGACGCAAGCCCTCATATGGGGTGCTTACAGATTGGGGTCAAAGGTCACACAGGGGTCATTACAGGTCATGTCGCTCTTACCCTCCTTTTTGTTGTTTCTGCCACAAATCAATTTCTATAATCACTAGACTTTTTCAGAAGAACCGCTGACCCAAGGCCCATATGGAGTATTCACAGACTGGGGTTAAAGGTCACACAGGGGTCATTACAGGTCAGTCCCTCTAACCCTCCTTTTGCTGTTTATGCCACAAATCAATTGCTATAATCACCAGTCTAGGTCATCAGAACTGACCCAAGGCCCATATGGGGTGTAGACAGATCGGGTCAAAGGTCACACGGGCCATTCTTTGAAAATCTATAAATTCCTTCTAGCGCCACAAATCACTTGCTATAATCACTAGAGTTGGCCAGAAGAAACGCTACCTTAAGGCCTGTATGTGGTGTATACAGCCTGGGGTCAAAGTTCGTCAGTGATCAGCAAATTGCCACCGCATGATATACTCCTGCTTTCTAAAGCACACTCGGTTTCTAGTTTTACACTGGCGCCGCCCCGTCAACAATAATGTCAAAAGCAACAACAGACCGGCCATGGTGACAAAACAGCACTGGGTTGAAAATATTCACCAGTTTTAAGTCACAAATGTGACTGAAGGATGGCCCACTTCACTCTGCCATTAAAATATGAATAATCACCAGGTTTGCAAGTAGTACAAACCAGAGCACCAATGGTATAATGGCTCTTGCTGCAAACTCCAATATAACCAAAATAAAAAAGAGCAGTTTATCCCTTGTGTTAAAGCAATAACAGCATATTTTTTGAAGAGCACCCCCAATTTTCAAAATTTGATATTTTTGCACGGTTATGTTGGTAATTGTCTTGGAAACTATACCTGCAAATGAGAATACTCAAAAAGGCATATTTATCATAAAATAAGCGATTTTGTAATTAAAATTGGGATCCCAGATTGTACGCCCGACTTGGAAATGCTAAGTTATGCCCGTCCATGATGAAATAGTGCCACCTCAAGAAAATGACCTCCAACTTGACTTGCCCGAACCAATAATAAAACTAATGGATGAACGTAGACATGTACATGGCGCCATTTCTCAAGCTATTTCGTATTGGAAGGCCGTTTCCAACAGCCGTTGAATTATCGGAGATCGCAACAAGAGATTTTAAGTCATCTATATTTTCTGTGATATGTACTGATTTCATATACTAGCAGATTAGACACACAATAGATTCCTTACCTTATATTTGGCTACAGAAATAACTTAAAAATGACAACAAAATGCGATTTATGCTTATATTCAGGCCTCAATTTTTTAAGCAGCTTGCCCGATCGGGTAACCCCAGGTTAAATAGCACTTGCCCTACTTTTTTTTTGCAACCTAAAAATATCTATATGTAGGTGAATATCTCAAATTTTGTTTTAAAATCATGCCATTTATTATGACCTTTTGGCCAATGAGCTCAGGACTGCATTTTTGTTTTCGGGGATATGCCACCTCCAAGCACTGTAGAAAGGTATGCAGAAAACAATTGCCAACCTTTGAATAGAAACTTACTAAATTGCTTGCTAAAGTGAAGTTCTTGCCCAAAATAATGATCCAGCTGGATCATAAATTTTCAACTCGTCTCATAGCGGCCCTATTCATAATTATAGGTGCGCTTTATTCCATTTATGAATGATCTTCTGCCGGCTCAGAGGAATGTGCCAAGAGTGTAGCCAGACAAAACTGGAGTCAACTTATGTTGGTCTTCCTTGAAGTATTGTGCAGTTATGCTTAGATAAATCGGAACAAGCACCTTCAAGTCTGCATATTTGGAAATTCCATAATGCCGAGTATACCCATCATATTGTCCCTGTTGAGGCTCTTGTAATAGGTCTCCTTGACTGACATAATATACAAATGCGTGCATGTGCGGGCTGAGGCTATTGTGGAGCGGCAAAAGGAAAGCCTATTGTAGAAGCAAAATGTTGAACCACCAGAGACTGATGAAAATAGCAATAATCAACCAGGTTAAAGCAATGACGGCACATTTTTTGAAGAGTGCCCCCAATTTTCAAAATTTGAGATTTTTGCAGTTGTGTTGGTAATTGTCTAGTAAACTATACCTGCAAGTGGTAATGCTCAAAAATGCGTATTTGTCATAAAAGCGATTTTGTAATTAGAATTAAGATCCATGATTGTAATTTAATGGTGGAGCTGGAAACGCCATGGTGAAATAGTCCCGAAAATAATGCCACCTCGCGAAAATGACCTGTAACTCGACTTAACTGAACCGACGGAGCAACTAATGGATGAACGTAGACATGTAAATGGCGCATTTTCCCAGCTATTTCATATTGAAGGACGTTTCCAGCAGCCGTTGAATTATTATCGGAAATCTCCGATATTATTCCGTTTACAAAATTCCTTATTTTGTGACACATAGAGAACGTTGAGCTCTAGCATTCACAGGTATTGTTTACTAGACAATTACCAATGCAACTGTGCAAAATTCTCAAAATATCAGGGAAATTGGGGGCGCTCTTCCAAAAAAAATGTGCTGTTATTGCTTTAAGCTGAAGTTATAATTTGGATTTTTGTACATGATGCAATTGGTGATGTAGCATCGCTGTTGTTAATTACGTCTACATGCAAGGTGCACGTCGTTTACACTTTTCTAAATCAAACAATGGTGGTAACATGTCGTTTGTCATCAGTTGGATGGAATGGCAGAACAGAGCCATACTGGGTCCATTATCTCCTGTCTTACAGTTGTTGGATCCGTTTTCAGGGTAATCGTAAGATAGATTTCACAAAAGGTACAATGCATTGCAAGTCCTTGACACATCCAAACCCAACATAACTCTAATACAGAGGTTCTCTATTAGCTGAAGGGCCAGAGAATGCAGAAAGTTCCCTACTTGTGGGCCAAATACACCCAAAATTGTTTCCCTTTATATTTTAGCACAAGTTGAGGGCCAAAAATTGATGGTTGGCGGGCCAAATTTGGCCCGGGGCCACCTATTGAGAACCCCTGCTCTAATATGCAAATCCTATGGAAGCGTCATGTGTTTAGAACTTGTGATGTGTTTACCTTTTTTGTGAAATCTACCCCAGATGGAGTAATGCCCATAATATACTTGCCGTCGCAGCGTTGCGACTGCAAAATCGCTAGAGAAAAAACGCTCGCGTTTGTCCAATCGATTCAGCGTCAAAGCATGGGAGCGTTGAGCGATGAGTTGAATCAAGGCAACTGGCTTGCGTCAAGTCGATGGGTATGCTAGCGCCTTATCGATTAGATATCGGCAGCCGCTTTTCCAATAAGCGATGGAAGTGATGTCATAAAAAAAAATCGCTACGCTCCGTGCGACTGGAAGTATAGCATGGGCTTAAGATATTGAAGTGGCTTTTCTCTACTTGTGTTTCCAACAGGAGGGTGTAGAAAAAACATGCAACAGAAAAGGGCGGCCAAGATTGGTCAATTTGACATTGCCATGGTTAGCATAATCACCCCAATCTTTTGACAGAAAAAAATCTACACTTGTAATATGTTATCAAGCATTATTGGCATGTTTCGCAGTAAGTACCATAGAGTTCCCATAATGGATATTGTTTTATTTGTAGAAAAAATACAACTGAGTAAATTGTATTTGGGACTACATGTTATTACTGCATACAAAAAACCACCAGGTTTTACATTTGAAAAGTATCTTGGAACGTGTTCTAGATTAAAAATGTGTTGCAATGTTACTATATGGACGACCACTTCGGACCAATGGTCTGTCCAAAAATAATGTAGCAATAAAGTTAGTATGGATATTATATTATCGAGGAGACGTTGAGAGGTATGCAAAACCTATTTCCTGCTATTGATTGCATATAGTTAAAGACAAATTATCAATTTGTATTTGGTTCTCCTGATAAATAAATATCTAGATTAAAGATTTTGCTAACATGCTATTTTCTGGACAGGCATTTTGGGAACTGTTTTGTCCAATAAACAGTACAATTAGCAACCTATTTTTAACTCGCAAAACTTTCCACAATACTTCTCAAAATTTAAAACACTATTTTTCAAGTTAAGTAATACCAAAAGTTAAATAAGGTTCTTCTGAAAAAAGAATATCCATGATAAAATAGCCATGATTCAAGTTTTTGGAAACTATGGGTATGTTGACTGTGAAACATGCATTATTTCTCATTCCTAATCCCACTGGAGTTATCTGACACTGCGCATGTGCATTTTGTTGTTGAATAACAACAATTTATGTGCAGTGACGAGGTCGGGGGACAATGGCGTAATATAAAATTCTGGACGCTACTGGCCACGTTTAGAAATTGTGTCACACATTGCCAAAAATGCACCAGGAATTTCGTCCAAGGAACACACTGTCATTCGGTAAATGCAGCATATCAAGGCCCCATATAGCTTGCACTTTTCATATATGTGAGTAAACCAATTAAAAAAAATAAGTTCCAATTCTGACGATCCTTCACTTTCTGCAAAAATCTTGTCAAGAATATCAGGAAAAAGGGCAAATTAACTGACATGCAAAACCACTATTTTCATTGGTTTCCAGATTCAAAGTAATTAGCACGTGGCAAGATGTTTTCGTGTATAGCACCGTGTGTATCCAAAGTCATAATCGGATATGAGAAAAGAACGCTGCCGAAAGAGGCGATATTTTAGAATGTGGGCATTTCTTGATGTCGTCTGGAGAGTGTAACCCTACTCAGAGCAGCTTGTAAAATCATTGAAGTCACAGGGTAGAAAAAAGAAACCCTCAAAGCTAATGGCGTCTTGCACAGCAGGCTTGGTTGACACGTCCAATTGTTAAAATCGGCTTGTGGTTTCATTGCTGTACCTATTTTGCTAATTTTGGAGTTTTGCCACATTGAATGAGACAATCCCATAAACATGTTCAGGGTGTTGTGGCACATTAATTGACATCCTAAGCACGAATCAAAAGAAATGCATCAATTCGTCGGCGGCATCACATACTGTTCCGTCTCATTTTGACAAAATTCGGTAAGTGTTATCGGACGTGGACTCTTCATAAGTAACAGAGTTTCAGCTTGAACTCTAATGAGATTAATTAGCAAATTTGATCTAGTGTGCATTTAATTCAAATTTTTTTTTTCACATACGCAACTATCTGAACATAGATCACTCAGAATAGCGTGAATATGTTACTAAGAAGGGTTCACAATTAGCAAACTCTAGAGGGCGGTGTTCATGCAGTAATCAATCGGATAACACCTGTACAGCACTAAAAATGCTTCACACTGTGTGGTTCAATGGAGAAAATCACTTAAAATTGATCTAAAAAACTTTAAACTAAATCTAAAACTTCTAAGAACAAGGTTTTAAAGGTTTGATTCATGAACTATCCTATGGACCACCTGGTTTTAATTATGTGTCGAGCACACGAAAAGCACCAAAGAACCATTTTGTGGAGAAATTACAAACACAACACCTTCCCATACAGTAAAGAATATGAGGTCTGGGTCATACAAATTGTATATTGTACATTGTGCGGCTTTCACAATTGCCCACACACTTTTTGAATCATTTTGGCATGAAGTTTTGTCTGTAACTCAGCTATACTTACTTGGCTATAATTAAACGTATTTCGATTTGACGCCCCTCATTTTAAAGTAAAAGTATTTACTTTGGCAGTGAAAACACTTTCATATTAAATAAAGACCATATAAAATTTGTGACATCTAATGTTCATACTACCGAGCCTCGGTGTCCTATCTAAGAACTCAAATCGATAAGATATACATTCTTTATCCATATACCGACTATATCAAAGCTGCGTCACGAACAGCGCTTTCTGACCTATAGATCACTGTGATACACTGATAGTACAATTGCGCCTTTTTTATCCTAACGGTGATGAATACAATTACAACTAAACTTTGGGTCTATCGTGTTCCATCTCAGACAATCGGTTGGTAAACAAAAACAATCTTTATCCATACTTATAAGTTTACAAGTCATTTACACAGTGTTGGGCTTAGGTACCATCATTTATTTTCACTGAATTAAACTCTGAGTGTTTCTTTCTTCTTGATATTTTCCTTTTGCTGTAGTAAATGATGCATTGGTATTTTTTCAAGCTTATTACGAAGGGAAGATTTTCAATTGCGATTTTTCTCGAAACACATTTTGTGGTGAGAGCTCCGTATGGTGGTGAAGCCACATTCATATATTTGGGCGGGATGAAGTTATAACACCTTTGCATGTTTTTTTTTTTGGTGGCGGGGTCATTGATGTGAGCTTGTAGTTTGAGTTTTATACAACCGCGCATTTCACATTGATCATCCAATGCGGCAGAAATTGCACCTCGAGGCAAGCTTAAATAATGGGTCAAACACACACTAGTGAGACATCTGATATATCTTCTTCGCATATTTATTTTCAGTTCGCATCCTTTAGACTGAGACAGAATTTATAGATTTGTATAGGGCCTAGGGCCAAATTACGTCAACCATTTTCACCACTATCTATCACACTACCATGTGCCAATATAATAGAGGTACAGCATCATGAGGATAAATACATATCCTAGGCCCCACAGCATTGGTTGTTGGATAAAATAATAGAGTTCTTCGATACAGGTATTTTGACAGGTTGGAAGCCGGACTATTTTTGTCTACTCCTAGACGTCCTGCCGATTTGCTCCGAGGAAATGACTCCTTCTGGCGGACGGTCCTTTGCGTTGTTCGAGGAACGTCTTCTTTTGGGTTGGGATAAAATAAAAGTTCTTTGATGTTTTTGACGGGCTAAATTTGTCTACTCCTAATCGTCCCTTCTGTTTGCTCTGAGGAATGACTCTTTCTTCTGGCGGACACGTCTTTGCGTTGGGCGGTGACATCTTCTTCTCGGTTCCACCTGCCCAAAAAACAAATGTAAATCCAAGTGTAAAACAAAATCAATTTACAGCGCCCCTCTACCTGACATGCGATTAAGGGACACAGGCCAAAATTCTGAGATACAATTCCCTGAATTTCCACATTTGTTTCGTAAATGCCTAATAATCAAAATTTCAGAGGTTTACAGGCCTCAAAAGTGTACAGTGCAGGAGTTCCCCACCCATCAGTTCATTAACCACCATCCACAACTGTATGACAAGCAAGTGTTGTCAGATAGACAATCACCAACACCTAAGTTCTTATCCCTTTGCTATAGGCATATTAAAAATGTTTAATTGAAAACTTAGAGATTGAATTTTTTACATATGAGGATGGCCAGCTTGAGGTTTATTTTACCTTTGTTAAAAAAAATAGATTTGATTTCAGGCTCTCAGATGCCACTTTTAATCACAAAATTAATCACCGGTAAATTCCAGCTGTGTATGTGTATCATCACAGGAGCCTACATCTAGAAATTACTTAGGTCTAAAAAGCAATGGCTGAAATGATTGCCTATCTGAGGCTATCTCTATCAATGACTCACTACCATGTCAAATTTATGCTTAAACAAGACCACCAGTTCGCCATTTTTTAAACGGAAACGACAGTCATTTGAGCTGTAAAACGGAGATTTGATAAACCTGAATGGCCTAAACCTGATTTCCTGCATTCTATTTTCATTTTTACATACAATGATTCCAAATTCATCTACCTCTATAGTAATCAACCCAGTCGTGTCACCGCATGAAAGTTTTGGACACGTCGATAGTTTGGAGAGGAGGCAGATATTGGCTCGTCACTACTTCATGAAGAACACGATAATCTCGCCTTTCTGTATACAAAGGATACAAATGGCTTTTGTGTTTCCTTGTATCCAAACAAATAACACGGACGCTCAACTTCAAAAGCCAGTATGTCACACGCCACTGTTACATTACCACTGAATATAATTAAAGCAAATATGATTAGTCAGAGAAATGTAATGAGAGTATTGGGGGAATGTTATTGGTTTTCTCTGCTGGAAATTTTAATTCCATCCGATGCACATCCCCCTCATTCAATGCCAGTACTTCGAAAAGTACTAGAGGTGACAAGATTGGTTGAATCTACTAGTCTCAAAATACATTAATATCCCCTAAAAATTCCATCAAATTCTGAGACAAAAATTCCTTCCTAGCTGTCTTCACTAATGTGCACACTCTAATAATTCCAATTCAGCATACGCCAAAGTTGCTTAGTTTGGCACATTTCTAGCTTAAATACATTGTTTTTATGTAGTTCACAAAAAAATGAAATATTTCTCTAGAGTCTCTTTGAAATGAAAAAGAATGGAATTAGCAATATAGAAATTGGGAACTTTGGTCTTTTTAAAAACCACCTAGACTTAAAAGGATACAAAGTTGAATCGAAAACGTTTACCAGTGCAACGCCCTGATGCCCACATTTTACAATGGAAAATAAAAGTGCATTGACAATGGTAACTAGCTGACAATTGGGCTTTGTGCTTGGAAGAGGCAGGGAAGTGATCCAACATGACATGCAGACCCATCTGATCCTTGAGGCATACCCATTGATAACTCCTCATAATGGACTCTTCTCAGCAAACACCGACAGAAAATGCCATTATTTTCCGGGAACATAATCAACATTTCCCTCCAAGCTTGGCCCGTTTTCCATCCACTATAGTTCTTATTTCAAAATTGAGTAAATGCCCATTCAGGAAAACCAACAAAACAAACACTAAATCAAATCTGTGCTCTTCACACTATTGGGAGGCTCTCAAAATTACTTTGAACCTGGAAAAAATTCTGCAGCAACAACGCTTAGAGCCATGCCAAATGAACTGCAACTGTATCAGTAAAATGTTGAAATTAAACATTTTATTGATGCATATAAACAAAGTGAAAGATTCCTTCGAAGATGAAAGGCAAGGGTGTGCGATAATCGCGATGGCGATATATTGCGATAATTTTTTTTCATTATCGTGATGCGATAATTTCGTCAGGTCCGACGATATGCTGAGATAATTCTTCTGGAGTAATATCTTTGGTATAAAAGAATCAATTCTTCCAAGATTTCTGATCATACTACACAGTAAAATCTATCATATATTCGCATTTATTACTTGTGTAAATACTACCCTTTTAAGTCCATGTTCATCATCTTTCATGGGGAAGGACATTGATCAATCCATTTTCGTCCATGACCAGAAATATTAAACCCGACGATGTTCCAAGCCCAAGCATAATGAACTCGACCAACGATTTCGATCTAACACTGGACAGTATACATTTGACAAGTTGTACATGTTCTGTGGGACACGCTGACCCGAATTCATCACCTGGCCCTGGCCGGGCCACATGTGCGAGCACTAAGGGGCAGCCCACGGTACCCAGGTGCCGTCATGAAGGGAATCATGAACAAAAAAAATGAGGTAAACTTCGGCCGCCTGGCGGAAGCAAAAAAGAGGAGAGAGTTGGAGTGGGGAGCTGTACAATGAATTTGCTTAATTGAAGGAAAATGTGAACGAAAATATTGTTGATGACAGAAATTCATTGTTGTGTTCGATTATAAATGTAAATCTTGAGAATATCAATCTTTGTGGTATAAATAGTTCAATACTTGTCCATTTAAAAACTCCCGCTTATTGCGTGAGTATCGATTCCCTTGCCCGGCCCTGCCCTTGCGGTGTTATGATATTTTTAAAATAATGACGACAAGGAGATCATGCTATTGTTTGAATATCATTAGTTCATTCATAATTTCAAGTAATGCCGATTCGCGCGTGCGTAATTATCCAGTATACATGAGGTTATTTATACGTACGTACTGCCGGGTAAACATCTATGGATTGTTACTTTGCTTTGAATGGATATTTTAATCAAAATCCTTCACTATTTCAAAAAATAACACCCTGAGTAAATGATTAAATGTCTCATTTAACCAATTTCAAGATGTGATTTTTGGGATGGCTAGGATTGATTATAAAATACAGCGTTTACAGTCGCCTTTCTCGGTGATATGTTGGGAAATCCCCAAACAGCTGTCTGGACCTGGTACTTGTAGGGGCAACGGCAATTAGGAAGAGTGAATACCCAAAAAGCTCATTGCGGTGTGCGCAATTTATTATCTTCCAAGTGCATTACAGCTGCTCGATTGACAAGTGTGAAGGAGATACGTGAGCAGCAGTTACACGGATGTGTCGTTTTTTTTAACAAGTAAACAACAAACTAAAAAGTTAAACGGACAATGAATTGACAGACGACCAAGATGCGATGAAATGACATAAGTATGAAGTACATGTGGGTATTGTGGGCAGAGAAATAAGCAAGGAAAACAGAAAAATTTTGTCTCTTATATTCATTGTTTTTTATTCCACTCATTCACTGAAATTGTAATCTTCTGTGATCAATTTACAAACACCACAACACTCGACATTCTCATGACTTCAAACATAAAAAACGGTACACCCAATCGCTCATTATGTGTATTCTTTTTTTTTTTAAAATTTCCAATTTGTTAAATTGGCGATTGGGATTCTCTACCGTCAGTCTTGGAAGATTAGTAAAGTGTTCGTTGAAGTCGGAAGGAGATCTTTTTAAACACCCCCAGTGAGTAAGATCAAGACCGTCACCTTTTGACCGAATTTCATTGATTACAGAGACACGAGTGAAGGAGTATCGCCATTGATATTAAGGGTATGCTAGAATTTCGTTCATCAAAACTTACGAGGTATTTGAAAATATGGATCTAATTCTGCAGAGATATAACGGCAAGTGTTTTAGGTTAAGTAAAGAAGGGTTTAGAGTTCGTGTGGAATGGTTTATAATGGTCATTGAGGCGAATAATGGAATTTAAAGCCAAAATGATATCGTAATATCGCGATATTGCTATGTTTTTAGGCCGCGATGTACGATATCAAAAAGGCCGCGATGCCCATGCTTAATGAAAGGTTAGTTAGTGTTAAGCAGTGTGCGAGCTCAAGCGATGATGTATGGGATCGAGGACATTGGTGTTTAATTGAAGCCAAAATGAGATGGGATTCTGAAGAGGACAGAGCAATGATAAGAGCGAGGTGTGGTGTGAAATTGAGGAATATGATGAAGGGATGAGGACTTGATGCAGATGCTGGATTGGAAAGAAGTCGTGGACCGGTTGAGGAAGGCAATAGTGTACGTTGGTAGGGCATGTGCTGAGAAGGATGACGAGAATGTTTTGCTTTGAGTTCAAGGTGGGAGGTTTGAGTGGACGTCCAAAGAAGTCCTGGATGGAAGCAGTGAGGAGGGGGTAGGAGGGTTGGGTAGGAGGGGGAGGGTATTGGGGAATGCGTAAGTGGAAGGAGGGAGTAAGGTGGTTGGTTGCTGCGAGTGCGAGTTGAATCCGGCCACCCCTGTGTACAGGGACCAAACGGATTTAAAACTTTTGGCTTTACTACTATACTTTTTATTTCCCCCTGGCTTGAAAAGCAGAAGGGGGAAGCTATCAGTCAAGGCAGTCGGCGGCGTCTGGCGGCGGCGTCAACAAATTCTTGGTGAAACGCGATCACATGAGACCAATAAGAGTTATGGTGATGTAAATTGGTGGGTGGGATCGGAATGCATGCCCTTCATCTGATTAGATTATGGGCGTGGATTATGATAATTAGGTACCTAATTTGCATAAATTTAATGAGTTAATTTGGGGTGGCTATTGTCCAACACAATATTGTGAACGCGATAACATGAGGACCCATAAGGGTTATGGTGATGTAACTTGGTGGGTGGGATCGGACTGCCATACACTTCATCTGATTAGATTATGGGCGTGCCATATGCTAATTAGGTACCTCATTTTGCATTAATAATGAGTACTTTGGGTATTTTTACCCAAAAGCTTGTGAACAAACTATCTGAAGATAAAACAATAAGTCCGATTTGATGAACCTTGGTGGAGGGGTGGGGAATCATGTACTCTTCCGTTGTTAGTTGTGGCACATGATATGCTATAGCTAATTTGCATATTTATGGGATAAATTTGGGGTATTTTTCACCCAAAAAAATTGGGGAACAACTATCTGAGATTCCATAAGTCTGATTTGATGAAACTTGATGGAGGGGTGGGGGCATCATGTCACTCTCGCGCTGATTAGGTTAAAGGTGGGTTGTCCGGGTTCGGGTTAAGGGGGTTGGTCAGGGTTGGTCTGGGTTTAAGGGGGTGTCCAGCTTTAGGGGGTGTGGGTTTTAAGGGGGATTGTTGGGGTTTTAAGGTGGGTTGTCTGGGTATAAGGGGGTTGTCCGGGTTTAAAGGAGTTGTCCGGGTGAGGGGGGGGGGTTTTGTCTGGATCTTAAGGGGCTGTTGTGGTTGTAAGGGGGGGGGGGTTTGGGGGGGGGGGGGTTGCACAAGTTTAAGGGGGTTGTCCAGGTTTAAGGGGGGTTGTCCAGGTTTAAGGGGGTTGGTCCAGCTTAAGGGGGTTGTTGGGTTTAGGGGGATTTTTGGGGTTTAAGGTGGGTTGTCTAGGTTTAAAGGGGTTGTCAGGGTTTAAGGGGGGGTGTCTGGCCTTAAGGGGGATTGTTGGGGTCAAGGTGGTTGTCCGGGTTTAAAGGGGGTTGTCCGGGTTTAAGGGGGGTGGTTTCTGGCTTAAGGGGCTTGTTGTGGTTTAAGGTGGGTGCACAAGTTTAAGGGGTTGTCCAGTTTAAGGGGGGTTGGCCAGGTTAAGGGGGGGGTTGTCCGGCGCTTCGTAACGCGTGGTGGATTGTCCGGGTTAAGGGGTTGTCCAGCTTTAAGGGGGTGTTGGGTTTAGGGGTTGTTGGGGTTTAAGGGGGTGGTCTGGTTTAAAGGGGGTGTCCGGGTTTAAGGGGGGTGTCGGGCGTTAAGGGGGATTGTGTGGTTTTAAGGTGGGTTGTCGGGTTTAAAGGGGTTGTTCCGGGGTTTAAGGGGGGGTGTATGGGCTTAAGGGGGCTTGATGTGGTTTAAGGTGGGTTTTTTGCACGGTTTAAGGGGGGTTGCCCAGGTTTAAGGGGGGTTGTTGGTGTTTAAAGGGGATTTGGGGTTTAAGGGGGGTATTGCAGCTGAATATTTTAAAAAATTTGTAACCGCTCCCGCCAGGGGGATTTTTAGCAGTTCGAGAACCGCGCCGTGTATTTTTAAGGAAGTGGTGCCTCTTAACAGATAAGCACAGTAGTCTGTGGATTATGTTTGAATTTTCCAGTGGATTTAGCTCTCAGATGCCACCTTCTATCACAAGAATATTCATTCCGGTAATTCAGTGTGTGTATGTGGTATCATCACCAAGCCTACATCTATGGAAGAGTGTAAGGATTGGGTGAGCGATTGTCTAACTATATATCAAAGGAACAGGGTGTTGTACACTATCTTTTCGTTGAACTTTTACATTTTTTTCAAGCCCTTGGTTGTCAGATAAAACAATCGTCATCACCTAAGCTCTTATCTCAATGCTGTATGGGCGCGTGGAATGGGTGTTGAGCCAAAATGAGATGGGGGGATTCGGAAGAGGACAGAGGCAATGATGAGAGCAATGTGTGGTGTGAAAATGAGGAATATGATAAAGACTGAAGACCTTGATGCAGATGCTGGATGGATTTGGAAAAGCGGTTGGACCGGTTGGGGAAGGCAAATAGTGTACGTTGCTACGGACATGTGCTGAGGAAGGATGATGAGCATGTTTTTAAGGGCTTTTGAGTTCAAGGTGGGAGGTTTGAGGAGGGGACGTCAAAGAAGACATGGTGAATCACATGTGGAGGGGAGGGAGAGGAGGGGGGGTTGGTTGGGTGAGGATGGGAGGGAGAGTGAGTAATGGTGGTTCTGCGCGAGTGCGAGGTGAATCCGGCCACCCAGTTTACGGGGACCACAACGGATTTTTTTAAAATTGGATTTACTACTACTACTAATTTGTAAGGAAGGGTGCCTTTTTTAAACCGATAGAACAGTAGTCTGTGGTAGTTCTGTAATATTCATTGGATTTTAGCTCTCAGATGCCACTTCTAATCACTAAGAATATCATCCGGTAATTCCGCTGTTTGTAGGTGGTATCATCACCAAGCCTCCATTATGGAAGAGTTAAGGATTGGTTGAGTGATTGTCTAACTATATCAATATCAGGATGTTATAATATGTCTCAACCAATCTCACAGTTTGAATGGACTAAGGAAAAGGGGTTGTGTTCCAATAATGAATAAGCACGTGCAGGCATATTCCCATGCCTGGAGAAAAAGTGGGAATTTGGAATAAATTCACGGGAAATTTTTTATACCGGAGGGGAAGTTTTGTCCTTTTAAATAAGAAATAGCGAAATTGAAGGGAAAATTTTGCAGTCTTGGAGGGAAAATTTGCCAGTCTTGGAAGGAAATTTTGCAAGCTTGGAGGGAAATAGTCAAAAACATGTTCTGTTTGAATAAATAATATAAAGAGGCCTGATTTCTTTCCAATGTGGACTGAAACATATGCATTCTCCTTCTTGAGAAGTGAAATGCCCCAAAATACAAATACACCCCTAAAGAGAAATGAAAAACATCCCTACCATGTGACCCAGGTACACCTGTCGGCATCTCTCCCTCAGCTCCGTTTGGCCCAAGCCCACACGGACCGCCAACGAACTATTATGTTGGGGGGCAGGGCGGAGTGGGAAGTCAACATGGGAAAGGAAATCAGGCCTCAGTTATATGATTGATAAAACATACCACCCTTGTTTTTGAACTAAATCATTACACTGACTGATTTCTTATTTAAACCAATGTTGAATGAAAAATATGCATTAACCTTACGTTGAATTTGAATATTTCAATAACACAGCCTAGCTTCATAATAGTCGGAGGGGAACATAATAGTCTCAGAGAGCGGGTCGAAAGGTGCAGCTGGTGCAGCCAAAAGGTTGGAACGAAAATGCCCAGGGCCAGTGTGAAAAACACATGGAATCTAGATTCAAAAAGTCAGGGTACAGCGGAACTCCATAAAGGGTGGCATACACCAGGGGTGAGTACTAGGACCTGAAACTTTTATATTTGTGTCTAAATGACCTGGCTAGTCTTTTGGAACAGAGCCCAGAGAAGAGAGATCCCTACAGAGCAAGATCCAGCCTAAGGAATAGGCGAGAAGAAAAACTCTGAAGGAGAAGGGGGAAAGCGCAGGATGGGGCCATAGACAAAGGCCCCGAGAGCGCCCCTCGAGGCGAGAGTGGCAAAGCACAAAGGCTGCACAGGCTTCGAAAGTCCAGTACTCAAGGAAACGCAAGGGCGACCCGCGTAAAAACGCGGGACAGGAGAGCCTATTCAAAAAAACGGACGAACGGGCTCCCGAGAGCGGAGCCCGAACGTAAACACCACAACTAACCCAACGATAGAGACAAGATTGACCCGAGGGGGAGATATTCCTGAAGATACGGATAAAAAAACCGCCCTGTCGAAGGCTGTTAGATAAACCCAATCCCGACCCGGAAAAAGCAACGAGGAGAAAAATCTCCGAGGAATTCAGCCGTGAGGCGACCTGACCCGAAATTTGTAATAGGGCAGAACTAGAGCGATGCCGCACCCGATGGACAATCGGGGGCTACGCCATGAAATCCGCCGATAAGAATAGATCCAAGGGGAACTAACTTTCAAGTCGGGACCGGAAAACTTCAAACTTCAGTAGTTAATAATGGGGGACATACCAAAAGCATCGAAGGATGAACACAACAACCCCACTGTGGATTCTGAGTTAGGCCCCCAAAAGTCAGACGATGACGATCGTAGTTTGCTCACCCAGCCTAATGAAAGCCCACCCACGGCTGACAAGCCGGGTAGGAGGGGACAATCCAGGCCTCGAATCGGCAACAGACATGAACTACCGGTGATGAACAAGGGCAATCCTCTGAATAACCGTGATGCGTGACTCATCGAGGTTGCCGGATATCGGTAGGGCGGTCATAGCTAGCACCTCCCCGAACCGGGCCAGATGGAGATCCGGCTCGGACGGTAGACGAAATTGGTCGAACCACAAGAAATCTACCTAGAAGGGGCTAAAGGGAAGCTGCACCGAAGTTACGGGTTCAGCCCCCTAAAGCTTCCTATATGCTCGAGAAGATCGCTCCCCGAGATACTCCAGTAATCATCTCAAGAGCCGAGATGCTCGAGCGGAGACCCCAGCCAGTGGCGACTTCAAACAGAGGAGGTGACAAAGTCAGAAAGAACAGATGATCATGGCACTAGGACACACCCAAGATCTTCTGACGGAACCGACAAGCTCGATATCAAGGAGCAGAACACTAGCCGCGCACCGAACTCTGCTACGGGATAAGGGCTTCTCCAAGGTGTCCATGGACAAAACCCAATCGTACCTAAACGATATCACCGCTCGAAGCTGAAAATGTCAGTCAAAGGGAAGGGACAAAGTTCCCCCCCGTGAGGGGACCAAGTCCCACACTGACCGAAGGGAACCGACCGACCAGAATGTCACCAGTTGGTATCATAGAATAAGTGGGAGTAACAACTCGTCAACCCAACTTGAGACAATAGACATGGGAAAATGGCTCCAATCGGGGAAAAAACGCCCCGAGACATGCCGCCCTGGGAGCGAAAGGCTCCTACTCCGATGAGAAGTTCCCAGGTCAAGTGCCTGATGACGACCGACAAAAGAGGGGAGCAGAGATCCCACCAAATCCCGACTAAGGTCCAAGCAAGCTGCATGAGGAACCAAGCCGGTTAGTCTCACCAAGGAGGGGGAGATAAAGGTCAGAGTCGAGTAGTCAAAGGCTAGACGACGAAGGGCCAAGGCCCAGGTCAGCGCCGGACCAGACACACCGGTCAAGGGTGCCCGACAGAACCCGCCATGACCATGGGACCACGAACTCCCAGAGGAAGTCGTGGGGGGGCCCCCCCAAAAAAAAGACCAAGAGACCAATACACTGCCTATCTCACCGGAAACTGCACCGAAGGGGAACGGAGATGTAACTCCATACGGCATGTCATCACTAGGCACTCAAGGGTACCCCGGCTGACCCCCAAGCTAGGTGGAAAGCAGCAGAGCTGACAACGGCCAAGTCCGATCCCTCATAGAGAACGGCGACCAGGCTACAGCAGGGCTACCGCCAGAGCTAGAGGGCATGGACCACCAAGGCCTAGAAGGCCTGGCGCTGAACTAGCCAAGGCCGAACTCCGAAGGTATGCATACGTTTAAAGGACGCATCCTCGGTGGCACCCGAGCGCTGTACACCGTGGCAGTCATAGTTTGGGGCCTCCATCAGAGGCGGCTACAGAAGCCCAGCGACCCAGAGCTAAAAAACACCCATAGAAGGACCGTCGGTCCTATGCTATATCGAGCCCCAAACGAGGTAGCCGCGACAGCGAAAGCACCCCCACAGGGCCGTTGGCAAATGTTCATATAGGCTAGGTCAGCGGGGCCCCCGGGCAGAAAAAAAAAAAAAAGCAACAGGGCATAGCATGGCAGAAGCTGCCTCACACCCCAGGCCAAGGCGGGCTAGGCCCAGCACAGGCAGGGCAGGAGCATCCCCCCCGCTAGACAACCACCGCGAAGGAGGACGTCCTGCATAAAAGGACCACGCAGAATCCAAAAAATAGTAAAACGACGGGAAACCCAACACCCCAGCGGCGACCCAGACCAATACGGCTGATATAGCTCACACCCCGACCAACCGAGGAAGGAATTGGAAGCTACCCTGGGCTATTTGTGCCCCCCGCTCGCGGGAACCCTTCCGAAGCCTTGATAGGCCCTTGAAGTACCCGCCGAGACCACTAAACGGCTTCCCCCGAGTGAGGCCCAAGGCCGGAGCGGCGCGGACATTTCCCCCACAACAGATTCCAACGCCAACGAAGGCGGACAACAACCCCTTAGAGACTCCCGTAAGAGACAGTCCATAGTTTGAGTCTGAAATCGACGCCTACAGAGTGGAGAAACAACCCCCGCGTACGCTCTTCCCCCAGTGAGAGGAGTTTTCGTGGGTAATGATGATTGATCATCAACGCCAACGACAGCGGAGAAACAATCCAGCCACCTCCGTTAGCGGGGTGGGTCGCAATGAAAAGGGTAGAACTCCACGCCGAAAAGGCGTGGGGGGGGGGGAAAACTCCAACGACTCCCGGAGCCGCTAGCCGTACGGCCGCGAAGAGAGTCACTTGCGACATAGCTTAAGTACAGCACGCAGATGTGGATACACCCGCCCTGCCCAGGCCCGGTACCAGCTGTACGCGCCGCAGAACCACCACCCCCTATGAGGGTGAAAGTTTTGCTGCAGCAGCGGGCGACTGGCAAGCAACGCTCGAGTAGCGGTGAATCGCACCGGACCCCGACAGCACTACCAACTCCTGCCAGTACCCACACCCTCCCAGCAACCTGGTACCAACGGCTGGTACCAATGTTTTTGAGGCGCGGTAAGCCCAGCCGGTGGCCCCCCGCAAGCAGATCTCCCGGTTGAAAAACCATACAGACTGATCCACCCCAGGCCAGTTCAGCCCACTGGGTGGGTAGGCAACTAACGTACGGGTTCGCAGCATTGGACCCGTAGGTCTGCTGGCTGCGGGTACGAATCCCCCGCGGAAGCAAGCCACCACGGTGCTGCGCTCAGCAGAGCTCACGCTGGTCTGGTTCACCCACCTAAACATAGTTGACTGTAGCAATGGGACCTCCGTACCTGTCAACCCCCAGCGCCCGCGAAAGGCGTACCCGCATTAGAGGCCAAAGCTGACGGGTTCAGCTGGGGCATCAACCAGGGCACCCTGGCGGAGACCGTACGCCACACCAACCGTGGGGCCCGGCCCCGGTTGAAACGGTACCAGCTGGGTTGGCATCACAGGACGAGCAAGGCTAGTCATTGCGATCCGTGGTGACGTGGAGGACACATGCAGCAAGCCCGTGAAGGGACACCGTAGACCAGCACCTCGGGTCTCCGAAGCAGTACCGGTGAGATGGCCACCGTAGTCGCGGTCGGGGCGGCTCCGAAGGCAACCACCTGGACTCAACTAACGTTAGGGGTATTCGTCACTAGCGGCGGGTGAATCGACCCCTCGGTCTCCGGGGCGTCACCAGCACCACTCACCACCACCCGGGAGTGTTCACCACCGCCGCCGCAACCCCTTGGGTATTGGCAGTGAACCGCGCTAAGCCTGCACCGGTAAAGCTCCGAGAGCTAAACCAGGCGAACCAGCGGCCGGTATCTCTTGCCGTGCTTGAAACTGGCGAACTTCCCCGTGTGAGTTCCCGCGAAACAAACGCTGCGAACAGCCGAAGCGGGCCCCAGCCGTCGGTAGCTTCCCCAGAGCAGTCCGGGAAGATCCCCAGACCCGAGCCCGAGTACCACCCCCGCCCCCCCTTTCCTTCGGCGTAACGGAAGAATACCCGATCTCTAAGTCTGGCCCAGTGGTCGTCGGATAGTCCAATGCAGAAAACACGCACCAGTCGGTGCGAGCATTGCCGAGTTTAACGCAAGAGGCATGGTTCGACGATAAAGATTGATGGAGGCGGAACAAACGTGCGCATCTATGGGGCCGCAAACCCTGGGTGACAGCGAGCCGATTTGATTACCACCGCGTGTCCCGAAACAGATAAGAAATTAAAGCGTGCCGTGGAGGGACTTCCGACACGAAAACGAAGGACTAAGAAACCGTCTCGGTCCTGAGTCACAACGGTTAAAGAAATTTTTCTAATTTCATTTCCCATATTTTATGTAAATACACAACAAGCATATATAAAATAAATGAACGGTTTTATTGAAGCAGAACCACAAAGAAACAGAACAGCTTCACACCAAGCAAGGCCGATCAAAGCACGCAAACCTGCGGCAATGGGGGCCTTTGTTTACCTTTTCCCGCACAAATTATCACATGACCGCTGTCGGTAAAAAGGATACACCCAAAAAGCTCTCCGTCGAGTATATAAAACCACTATAATTTGCCGTCCACTATGCTTATTCCTTAGTATATTAATCCTTATATATCCAATGTCTTGGGTAGTATATTAGGATATCCGCAAGAGAAGACGCAGTCCTTATATCAATATATCTCAAATTGTAGTAGTAAATGGAGCCGCGACGGGACACGTCCGTTCAGCTAGCTGGCCAAACGGAAACTGAGGAGAAGTAAGGGCTGACAGGTGTGATGGACCTTGTGGTCACTGTAGGGACTTCCAATTTCTCTTTAGGGGTGTTTTTGTATTTTGGGCATTCACTTCTCAAGAAGGAAAATGCATATGTTCATCAACATTGTTAAAGGGAAACAGCTCATGTCATGATTTTTTGATTGTATTCCAGGAAATTTGGCATTTTCTCCATCCCTGGGCATATTTTTTTCCAGAATAGAAGCATGCGATACAGAATAGGTGCATTATACCTCTTCCTTGCGCTTTGTTTTAAACACAGTCTCCTGTGTCCGTGGTAATCTCATGCCTAGATATCGAGAGGACCAGGTTCGAGACCATGTATTTTTTCGTCTTTATTAATTCAATGCTCGCCTGTTTCTCTTCTCCAAGCCTCTATATAATATTTATAACACTTTCTCGGGTTGTATCATTTTACTTGACCGGGTTTCGTCGAGACCGTGTATTGTCGTCTTTATTTAGTAATCTGGCCATTTTTCTCCGACCTCTAATAATAATTGTTTTTTAAATTGCATAGCATTGTGATTAGTTTGTCTATCACAAGAAAGGGGACAGACAAAGAGAAAATGTATAATGTGTTGGACATTCTAAAACAAAGGAGGCCTCTCTGATTTTTAAGAACTGAACTCCTCAGTCAGAAAGCCAAGGCTGGTGCATTCCTGGTTGTGGTGCATTAACATGTTTCAAGGAAATAAGGGCCAATCTTCAGGAAGTCACACATGTAACCAAACCTTATTTGCCTTCCCTACAAAACGAAAAATGTTTCCACTTGCGCTATATTTGGTGTTTTTGGCACAGGGGAAAATAACGTTCCAGTCACATGTGTGACTCCCGAAAAATCGCCCACAACAGAAAATAAATGCCCAGGGAGTATTTGAATCTTTAACACCTTTAACTGCCAACTGGGACTCAATTTTGATCCCAGTGCTCCCATTTTTTTAGGCACGGTGGAACGCAAAATAGCCACCGAAGTTTGTGTTTAGAACTCTATGCCTAAGACTTGGGGCTATGCTGGGCTCCATGCCTCTCTAACTTTATGTTTCTGCTTGTGGCTTTCTGAGTTACTGTGTCAAAGAGAGTTTTGGGAAAATCTATGCATTGTGCCACCACCCTATGAATTTGGCGAGCCTCAACAAATAAACTTCATGTGTGGCAGAATACTGAATTAATCCCAAGAGCTTTCCTGCCGCTGGAACCGTAAAATTACTAAGTGGCAAGATGCATATTTGCTTCCGCCCGGCCGTTTTTAGTCCGATAGGAAAAATCCACTGCTGGCTTTTTTTACTTCAATCCAGCCCATTTCCACTTGTCTTGAGAGGTCCGCGATCTCTCTTCCATTACATCCAGATCCCTTCAATACGATATCCTTTTTAAGCTTACAAATTGACGTAAGTTTCTAGCTAAAAGATCGTTGAAAATAATCCACCAAAACACCGCTCACTTGATCAGAAATTTGCCTCGATAATTAAATGGCTCTAAGGCATGTAACACATTCGCATACCCAGTAATCACACTCCGATACACATATTTAGAGCACGGGCAATATCGAACCGGTTGGACATGTGCAACAACGCACGCTTTTCTCGCGGGTCATACTGCTTCAGACTTCAATCCCGTCGTTTCCTTTATGACTTCCGTCGCCGTTGTTTGTTTTTCATTAAATATTTTTTGCGTCGGTTTTTCTTGGTTTTTCCGGTATCGAAAAAACGGATAGGGCCGGATGTTTTATAGAAAATTAATAAAGCCGGAATTCCGGCAATAGCCGGAACTCTTACATCCCTGAAATATTTTTCTCCAAAAGAGGACCGTAAGACTGAATTATGCTTCAACTGTGGGGTCTTAGTGAACTGCTGAATAAATGCGAAATGGGGGGGGGGCGTACGGGCCGCAGCTCCCGACACTCCTTATGTCAGTGCCCCCCCCCATCCCAGAGTCAGGTGCCGCTTTTTTAAACATACCTCTTCGGTGGCGACTTCCCTCTTGGCTTTCGGTTTTGCCCTCTGGTTCTTCCGATGGCAGCAGGCAATTTCTTGTACATTTCTTCAATCTAAAATTAAAAAAAATCTGAACACATGAGGTGGTTTTTTTTCCTCCATGGTAAGCGAGACAACATATGCAATGTTAGTGATTTTTAAGGTTACCTGCATCCAATATTTGTTTGAATCTTGTGCATTTTAAGACATATTCTACTGATAAGCATTACTGTTCAAAGATCAGGAAGCTTCACTTAAAGGTGGCACCAAGAGATTCAAGTCATCCAAATTTTTCTGTGATATTTAGTGATTTGATTAGATTCGACGCAGGGGGGGTAAGGACAAGACCTGCCTCGATTTGGGCATTGGGGATTTCCAAACGTATTTGGGGAACTGCTGGCTACGTTGCTGTTCTATGGCAGTCTGTCTCAGTTTCATTTAAATCTCCTCTTACTTATAATTTTGGAATTAATTATTGACTTTCAAAATCCGTTGGGGTAAGTGGATTAACCCTCGCTGCAAGTAGTGTAATTTCAAAACGGTCATTTAGATTTAAATATGTGACAGGCCTAGCCTTTAGTCAAGTCCTGTGTGTGACCATTTGATATGCATAAGAGCGGCCCTCTTACCATAAGTCTTTGAAAAGACTAGCAGTCGGGTTACGCCGGAATTTGATGTCGTTTGGACTTGCTGTTGCTGTTAGGTTGGCCATGTCCTACCCCCCCAATTAGACAACGCAATAGATTCCTACCCTTTATTTGGCTTCAGAAAGAACTGAAAATGGAAATCTCTCATCTCATTAACTTTAAACCATGAAATTGGTAAATGGACCCCATGAGATAGTTGAAAACAATCAGCACATGGCAATAATGAATATTTATGACCAGGCCTAGCCTTTTAGTCAAGTCTTGTGCGACCATTCGATAGGCGGGAGAGCGTCCATCCTACCACTAAGTCTTTAAAAAGACTAGCACTCGGGTTACGCCAGAAGTGGATGTCGTTTTGACTTCGCTGGTGCTGTTTTAGGTTGGCACTCATAACCCCCTGGATTACACACCCAATAGATTCCTACCTTTATTTGGCTAGCAGAAATAACTGAAAATAAATCTCTCATTGCACCTTTAAACCATGAATGGTCAAAATGGAACTTGTGAGATATTTGAAGCCACTCTACAAATGGCACAGCAGAGCTGTATTACAAAACGTACTCCACTTGAAAGGTCCATCCACCTGTGCACACCCCCCACCTTGGAACACCCCAGAACCCATAACGTAAATGGCTATCTACGATACAGTGGCTTTTCATTGCTACCCAATCTGCTGTGACACCCACTTGATGTAACTGGAGAACTGACGTTTGGTTAGGCCTCCTCATCATCTCGTTCGAGTGAGCGCATGTAGTCGGCTACGTGACCACCTAAGATTTGCTTGCGGTGTGTCTCGTCATCAAACCTTTTCTTTGCTATCACTTGGCATAGCCAGGAAAGCGTTTACAACTTGAAATTTATTAAGCCGATAATTGAAAGATTTTGTTAAGAAATTACTCCTTTCCCAACCTTTCAGTTTTGGTCTTTTTTACATTCACCGATCTTGTACTTTAAACGCAGAAGAAATCGAAGTGTGCAATAACGTTTGATCCTGGGTTTCCTATCCTATACCGGAAATTATTTTTTTACCGAAATCCTATCCCACAAGGCACCAACGTGTACGCGTCGATAAGGCATCACTCCATGCCACGCTCGCGGTTTAGTTCGCCTCCTTTAAACCACGCGCAGATTTTGTGGCGCAAAATTATTTGTTAATATGATTTTGCATTGAGTGATAAATACTTGAGGGAGGAAACTCGGATAAGATAAAATACCATTTTTTAGGTTCCAGCAGTGGGGGGGGAAACAGAAGGGGGTGGCGTCGGGGGAGGATTTACCGTGCGGAGGGTGAAAGCGTAGGAACGGAGAGGCGGGGTGCTTATACGAAGGGGTGAGGGGTAGGGGGGAGAGAGTTGCGGATTTGGGAAGCGCGTTGGAAGGGGTAGGGTAGGACATGGGAATTTGGAGGAAAGAGATGATGAGAGAGAGGAGAGTGAGGGTCTATGAAATGAGGAGGTGATGAATAGGCGTTATGGGGGAAGAGGGAGTTGGGAAAAGTATAGGATCGGTACAGGGGGAAAGGGGGTGAGTGGAAGAAGTATCAATTAGTTGGTGGTGGGGAATTGTCAGAGGGGGTAGGTTGCTGGGGATGGGGAAAAGAGGGTATGATGGTAGAGAAATGGGAAAGGGAGGCAGGATATGAAGCTAGGTATTGGGAGGGGTGGTCAAGGTAAGACAAAACCGCTTGGAAAGTAAAATGGTGGGCGAAATAGACATGCATCGTGAAGTAGGGATATAATGAAGAAGTTGAGCGAGGGGTGTGACTTTGGGGAGGAGAGGGGTAATCAATGGGGATATGAGGAGAAGAGTGGGAGGGAGAAATAAAGGAAATAATGTGGTAAATACTAAGCGGGGTGAGGGGAGGATAGGGGAGAATGAGGGAGTGAGGAGGGAGACGCATATGAAGGAGAGTTCGCGGGTGGGAGATAGAGGGTTGGAGAGATGATGAGTTTGGGTGCGGAGTGCAAAAGGATGTAGGCATAGAGTCTATTTAGAGAGGGGAAGTGCGATGGGGGGAGCAAGTGTGTGTGATTTATTGATATGAGAGTTGAGTGGAGTTGCGGGATGCGTGGGGTGGGCGGGAAAAATAGATGAAAATTTCGATGTGAGTGGGAGTTAAAAAGAAGAAGGGACAAGGGGAGGGGAAATTAGGAGAGTAGGTAAATGAAAGCAGGTGAGGGTGATTATGGTTGTAGTAAGTCACGAGATAGGAGAAGGTAAGATGGGGGGTAGGAGAAACAGATAGGCAGGGGAGTGAGGGGGGGGCGATGAGAAGGGCGGTAAAGCGGTGTGAAACAGGTGGGGTAGGGAGCGGGTGAGTGTGTGGGGAAGGATCGTGTGAGAATAGGGGTTGCCAGCGTGGGATGGTGGAGGGGTGGGGTGGCGGAAGGAGGGAGGGAAGAAGGGAAGTGAGTGAGATAGCGGTAGGACGGTCGAAACGGAATGGGTAAGGGTGAGTGATGGATGGTATAGGTAATTAATAAGAGTTGGTGGAGTAAGGATGTATACCGAGTAGGTGAGGTGAGATAGTGGCAGAGAGGAACGGGAGGGGAGATGGTAAGACAACAAAGAAATGTGATAGAATGTAGATGTAGCTGGATATGGGAATGGATGGGATGATTGGAGATGTATGAGAGGTGAGTCAATTTAAACAAGGCAATCAAAGAGAACTGTTACTGTAAAATTTTATGTACAGCCGAACGGTTTTTCGCCAGTTATGAATGACAGAAAAATGACTTGTATACCAAAACACTATAGCATAATTTTATTTTATCTACCTGGACTCTGTGGTATTGTGGGATAGGAAATTTCGGTAAAAAAGATTTCCGGTAGAAACCCAGATCCACGTATTGTTGTACTCTCCAAATTACCCACCTGTGGGGATAGCCATGCCACCATACTACAGCTCCCTTCAGGGCACCAAAGACACGGGCACCTGTTGACGTCCTTGCGAGACCACCATCTAAGTATGCCCGGAAGGCCCCATGTTGGCCCTCCTCACTCTCCACATGAAATTCCTCTCCATCCCACCCTCTGTTCTGACCCTCGACACAGATTCGAGGTTGAATTTCTTGAGAACCTGCAAAAAATAAAGGTGTGATCAACATGTTTTTTACTGTCTATATCTTCATTCAAATGCGCCCTTAGTCCTGACCCCTCGTACACCTGAGTCGAGGTTGAATTCTGAGAACCTGCAAAGGTGATCAACATGTTTTTTTGTTAACTGTCTATATCTTCAAAATGCTCCCTGGGCTGACCCTCGTACACAGAGTCGGGTTAATTTCTTGAAACCTGCAAAGGTGATCAACATTTTTACTGATCTATATCTTCAATGCTCCCTTGGTCTGAACCCCTCGTACAAGTCGAGGTTTGAATTTCGTGAGAACTGCTAAGTTATCAACAATTTTTGTGTTTACTGTCTATATCTCAAATGCTCTGCTCCCTTAAATTAAGCATTTTGTTTGCTGATGGTCTCTCAGATGCCACTTTCATATCACACTTCGCTCATCCGGTAATTCCACAGCTTGTTGTGTGCAGTTAATAATCATTGATACCCTACTATAGCAACACTTTACCTGCAATAAGGGGAGGGGGTTTCCTAGGGATCCCCTTTTTGTTTTTTTTTTTCGGTTTTTTTTTTTCGGCCGGCTTTTTTTTAACGCTGCAATAGATTTGGTTTTATAAATTTTGTTTGTCTGACTTTTATTGCGCTTTGATTGGTGCAAAAAAAATTCAAATCCAATCGCGTCGTTTTTGCGTTACTTTACATGGGTCCCTAGGAGCCCCCCCGCTTATGCACTAACGAATGCCCATGACAAAAATTAAAAATCTTCAATAGAGTTACGATGATTCTGATTTTCATAAATGCATACACCACTAGTGACATAACAAGTAAAATAATTAATAAAAAAAATTCTTGCAAAGTAAAGTAGGCCATTGGTGTCAATATTTTATTATACATCGTATAGCGGTTTACTGTAGGAACCTATGTTAAATATCCCATAAACCTAAAAACATATAAATGGCATCACGACATGTCCTATTGTGTGCTGGGTAATATGTTAAATATAGTGCATCCATTCACCAATCAAAGCAATCAGCAAAAGTCAAGGTGAATCAGTGCCGTATAAATGCCGAACGAATTAGTGTCCTTTTCGCACATTTTGAAGCAAATTAAAACAATGTTTTGCCCCCTAATTTTCTTACTGAACTTTTTTTTCATTTTTTATTTCTTATTGTTGATGTCTTTGTATCCTTCTAGTCTTTCTAACATGTGGGTGATTTCATCTAAAAATTCCTTGGGAAAGTGGGTTTTATATAACGAATGGGTCCCTAGAGCCCCCCCCCCCCCTTATGCACTAAACGGAAGTGCAAACCCTAATGCAGTTAATGTTTTAATAAGAGTACCCCCAGGCTGTACAATTAAACCCAACATTTGGCTTTTTAACACATTTCCCTGCGCAAATATTTTTGAAGTTTTGAACCTGTAAAGACAACTTATTTTTCTCTAACTACTGTACTTTGTAATAAATTTGGAAAGAAAAAAATCTTTCAATTATAATCAATTACACTCTCCATCTATTCCTTTTTCCTCTGGGTCCAGACTACCCCGCATTCCCACCAGACAAAACCATGACAACTTGCAAATGAAAGGCACAGATCGCGTTACACGCAGCACTATGTGCACGTATATGTTAACGCCTATTTCAGAAAAGGAATTGTGACGCGACTATAAGCTGGTTTCACGAGCCGACTATAGCTTGCTACTGACAGGATTCCCCTCATAAAATATTACAAGGCATTTTTTTTTGCATTGTTTAGGTATTTACATATCGTAACCCCAAATCCAATCCAAGGAGGCACCCCAAAATTTTTTGATCTCGTATTAATATGCCCTCTCGGGCATTTTGTGAAAAAAAATCCCAAACCTGAGTGCCTTTCTATGCCTAAACAGGCATTAGGATAATGGAATGCATTTATAATATATAAATCTATATTAGGGCAATCCGGAAGTTTGCGGACGTACTTTCCAACTTTAGGGAACCTAGAATTTTTTTATGATAGAGGCATGTGCATTTATTATACTCTATCTTAATTGTCTTTGATAGAATTTAAAAATTGAGATCTTATTCCAATAACCATTCTTGGTCAGACAAGATAGGCCACAAAAATACCCCCGTTGCGGACCGTATTCACAGAAAGTGTAGATTTTGGAGTACAGTGTATCGGTCGCAGATCGCTCATGAGTGTTATGGAACAATTGTGGAAACTGATACAGTTTGTTTGCAAGAGGGACCCAGGTAAAATAAAACCAGCAAAGAAAAAATCACAGCCAGTTCTCTTGAGGTTAAATTCTTAATATTTTACCGTTGGGCGGACGTACATTTTTTGCGTTGCGGACGTACAAAAAACTGTGAAATTTTCTTGAAGTATTTCAATATGTACGTCCTCAACAACAAACCTGAAATGAATTTCTGAACAATACATCACTGGTAGAAAATAAGACACCTCATTCAGAATATTTAGTTTATCAACTTTTGAAAACATGAAAACTTTATTTGTTTTAAAACACAAAGTTGATCTATAAATAGGTGGTTAAAACGTGTAAATTTGGGAGTGTGACGTCCTCAAACAAAAAGGTGCAAATTTTCATTTAATTTAATATTTTCACATTTTGCCCATGTGATTTTGATGGATTTTTTCACTTTTTCAAACCACAAGTGTCATCAACAAACCTAAATGACTCTGATACATGTTCATTTTTCTTTAATCCTTCCGTATATGACCTTTTTAAAAGTCTTACATTGCATCGTGCTGGTTGTGTGTCATTGGGGCACTCAAAGTGACAGATGTAAATTAGCACAACTATGCATTTTCCCTTTCAACTTAGACTTACATACCAGCAGTGGGAAGTGTATAGTCTGAAAGGGGTAACTACGGAATATATTTTTAATCTGTTTTTGAGTATATTAATACAGGGTTTATCAACAATATAGGGTGATCCAAATAAACAATAACAAAAGTATTTAATTTTTAATAAAACTACTTCAAAACAGCTGCCCAGTGGGATAAGATCAAAAGGTTTGGACACCGTCACAATGTATTGGAAGTACTTATTAATATCTCAAAGATTATGTACCACACAGTAATTATAGTCTGCTTGATTAGCATCCATGGTGATCAATTTAGTTAAACTTTATATGCATGAGTTTATTCAAATTTTTCATTAAATGTGTTAAAGCCCTTCCTCAATCAACTTAAAAACTAAGCACAATGATCAATGTGAATTAATTCATCATATTAAACACTCATGAAGTATTGAAACATTTTTAAAAAAATCACATTCGATCTAAGAGCCATACAGGTTGCTCCAAATGAAATAGTCATCATATTAAATTAACAGAAAGTATTTTTTAATTTTAAACAATCGGTTTGATTGAAATAAAAAATCAAACCTCCTACAAAAACAAATTTCAAAATAGGCTTTCCAGATGAATTCAAATTACAGGGTATGCAAATGTGTTACCATCAAGGTTAATGACAAGCCAAAGGTGCCCATAACTCTATAGTACTCCTATACAATGGTCTCTAACCTGAGTGAAATTTTTCAAATTATGTATATATTAAAATGTGTTCACACATTTTCATGATAACACTTTATGGTGTTTGCCTGTGTGTGTAAAGGTGTTACTTGTTTTGAATGCAGGTATACATGAGTTGTAAGATGATAGTCCCAGTCCTCATGTATGGGGTTGAAAGGCGCCAAATGTTTGCCATACCCTGAAACCCGCCACCGCTCCTAGCCTCCCCATTCCTGCTTCCACAGCCACTCTTAATTCAAATATTAATTAACATGTTCGATGAAAGTTCTTTCACATCTCTAAAAAGTGCATTTTCCTCCAAATGATTTCGCATCTCTAAAAAGTGCATTTCAATGCCACCAAAATGTTAATAAAATTTGAAGGAATATGATCTGTTAACATGACTTGATGATGAAAATGTAAAGACAC
>JAMKCH010035771.1:0-39239 GCA_023653785.1 Ophioderma brevispina
TCCAAAATTCTGTATATCGATGCCGTGTTTTCCAAAGCTAACGTTTCGGAAAAAAAAGGTTAAAGTTTCCGAAAAGGTTTCTCCTCGAAAACTAAAAGGTCAATTGTTACAGAATAGGAATCATGTATGCCCCCTTGGAAACCTCCATACGATAATTAGGTCAAGGGTCACATACCAAGGTAAAAGGGCTATGAAGTCAAGTTATAAAATGGGCCGAAACATCAATTTGGCATCATTTGATAGAAAAAGTCATAGCCACCCTAGCTTCTTGGTTTTCATAGATGCACCTTGGAAACCTCATTATAATAATGAGGCAAAGGCACATACGGGTCAAGTTCATATGAGGTCAAGTTATAGAATAGGTGACAAACATCAAATGATTCATTTGCAGGAAGTAACCCCAATAGCTACATAACTTGGATTATAGATTACCCCTTGGACATTTATATGATAATGAGGTCAAGGGAAAAATACCAAGGTCAAAAGGTTCATGAGGCCCCAAGTATAAAATAGGCTGGCAAAACGTCAAATTAGCTTCATTCGAGAAGTAAAAGTCCAATAGTACAGGCAGAAATTGGCTCATAGGTGCCCCTTGTGCAGTCAAGGGGTCGCTTGTCAAGTTCAAAGGTCATATTGAGGTAAGTTATAAAATGGGCGTGAAAACATCAATTGCTATTAATATGAAAAGTTGAAAGTCAATTGCACAAAAACAATTGGGCCCAACAGCAACATGGGGCACGGGGAACAGTTCATATATAAGGCAAGGTTCACTTGCCACAGGTTTTAAAGGTAATTGAGTTATGTTATAAAATATGAGTGAAGGAAAGGTGATCGCAAAAAAGTAGGCGAACTTGTGGTTGGCTGCTACACTTTTCTCTTCCCGTTCCCTCGATTTACTCTTCCTTCACTTTCTTCTTTTTCCCATCTTTCCCTCTTTCTCCTTTCCTCTTCTCCCTCCCCCTTTTTCCCCTTTCATTTTCCCCCATCCTCAAAGTTGTCATCCTGAACACAAAATCACCATCCCAATTCAAAAACCCACCTCGATGGGATTTCTTCTATTTTGGTTAGGCTTAACGATACCTCGTTCCGCTTTACACTTTGCGGTGATTGCTACACTGCGGATGCTACATACGCTCATCAACCTCGTCACCTCGTCGCTCTGTTTTTATCTCGCATTGACTATGTAAATTCACTATTCTATGGAATGCTGGCCAGAGAAATCTACAGATATCAGAATAGAGCAGCAGACTGGTCTCCAGATCTGTTAGAAAGCACAAGCTACGCCACTTCCTTCAAAGAGCTGCATTGAATTTTAAGTTTTTGATTTGTACCTATGAGGTTATTACTAGACAATTGCCATTATTTTGTCCCCGAAATAACTCTTTTTGTAATTCCTGGGCCAACCTTCGTCTCTATGTCCTAAAAACGTCCACAGAAACAGTGGCAACCTAATTTGAAATTATTGGCAGTTTTAAAACAAAATTGGTGTTGACACCGTTAGAATAATTATAACACATGGCCAAAAGGATTGCCACATGTTTAAAAAACCAAATTCATTAATCACCAATTGATTTCAATTACATCATGGGGATTCTGACAACCAATTGTTTAAATTCCAAGTGTGTTTTTCATACAGATGCTATTTCCCAGAGTCCATGAGGGTACAAAAAAAAAAAAACGTTTGATTTGATTGTCATGTTCCCCAAAATAGTAGCTGATTAAAGAACAGCCAACGATAACTTGTCCATTGCACTCCAGAAGGAAACAGCCAAGCTGAAACAGAAGAAATGGCATCAAAACAACCGTTTAATGAATTGTACAGGGGTGAGTTAGGGTTTATTAAATGTTTATGGGAGAAAAAATCATAGGGTTGTATGCCACCGGAAATGAGAAACGTCAATTGAAAGACAATGGATTCTTGAAAAATTCAAAAAAATCGAAGACAACGAAATGCACTTTGAAGATAAATCAAAGTGGTCTACGCAAATAACGGCTAATAAGCGTTTTTTCACATTTTGCATGACAAACAGCACAATGTCAAACGGGTGGGTGATGATTAAAGGTTGTTTTCAAGTTATCATGTGACACCTTTCTTGCCATTAATTTTCCGAGTCCAACGTGATACGTGCTCAAATCTTTTATTGACATTATACTCGTTCGTCTGTCCTACAACCACTCGCTTTTTTCGCCCTAAATATTTTTATTTAAGTATACCATATTGAACCCGTAAAATTCATTAGCGACTATGTTGCAGCTTTGTGACGTTCCTGTTTCGGTATTTCTTCTGAGAGTACATCGGCAAAGTGATCATTATCTACTCCTTACACACCGCCATATTATGATCATGTCATCACATGATACGTTTGTCGCACTACTTGATTCTGGAACCAGCAATCGGATTGAAAATTTACAACTTTGACAAATTAAGTAATATGTTAGTCCGATCTCGTTGGTACAAATTTGAAATCAATCTTTTATATAAATTGCTTTCTGCATGTTCAATACTTTTGGCCAGTTGTGTGTACGACTATATAGCAAATTAAAGTGGGGGAGGCTTTTTTTTGCCAAAAAAATAATTAATTTTGCTAACATGATCCCATGATTGTTTTTTGCTAGCATAATGGCCATTTTTGGTATTTTCATGGCTCCAACATTTGTTTTCCACAGGTAAAAATGAACAATAGCAAATAACACACACCTATAGCCAGTACCGTAACAATATAATGCAAGAGAATAAATGAGGAAATGCGAGACGGAACCAAAATAAACAATGAAGTTTTCACTATTGCATTACAAGAAAAGCATTGACTTCTAGGATGGTAGTCCATGCTAGAGTTCATCCTATCAATTAACGGTAGATGTATTAAGCAGCAATAATGTGTGATCCCCACTTGCTAAAGTGTTCCCCAAAAAGCTTATCATTCGATTGCAACAATCCTCTCTAGCTCATCGCACTCTTTATGCAGTGCCATAAAGGCTGTGACTGATGGTTGGGAAGTTTCATCAGCTCTGTCAATAATAAAACAAATTCTTGCTAGAATCACTATCTAAACTAACTACAATTGTTTGATGTTATGTCATAAAACCATCTTATATAACTCTTTCGCGATTTTAACCATGCAATAGTTTTTACCATTGCACTGTACTATTGCACTGTGGTAAGGATCTGTGTGAAATCGTTATATAAACCAAATATTGACTGCTTATATTCGTGCAATAGTAAAATTATATCACTTGGACACATTTTGGATATTCCATTTCACTCGCCTGCGGCTCGTGAAAAAGAAAACCCAAAATTTGTCCTCGTGATATGTTTTACTATTGCACTCATAGACAGTCAATATTTGTATAATATCTTATTGAATTCATTCAAAGTGGGAATAAACTTGATTTATTGACAAACTTCATTCCAAAACCTATTCACAACTTCAGAATTAGCATAAATGTGACGAATTGTTTCAACATCGTCTTTCCACGAATCACACAAAGGCGAATTAAAATTCCATGAGTAACGTTTTTACTGAAACCATCTACAGACTGTGCATCTTTTAAGGTAAACATGCTGACCGTTTTACATCTAGATTTACTTTTAAAATGCAAATACAGGGTGTCCCCCAAAAACACTTTACCCTAAAAGTGTCCCCAATTTCAAGTCTTTATTAAATATTTATGCGAATTATTTTTGCATAGTAAAGTTTATTGCAAAACGCAATAAACTGATTTAACACCAGGAAATGATTTCTGATCCCTTTTGGGTAGCTTGGTTACCGATTGTATGGGAACCAATCGTGCTTCACCCTTTTGACCTCCACAACCAATCAGGGTGTTGTATTTTCGGAGAAGCTGCCCGGCTCTCCTGGAAACGGTCACTTCGCTATTTGCCACCGGGGAGTTTAGTCGCCCTTCTGGGCTTGTGGACAATTATAAAATCCCCCCCCCCGATATGTGGTAGACCAGTAGAAAGTCTTTTAATTTCCTCACTCTAGGTTTTATTGGGTTTATTGGTATCTTTGCTTATGCTCTTTGAACATTTTTTTTTTTTTTTTTTTTTTGTAATTAGAATTTTGGGAGGTTGTTTTATCTTACGATTATGTTGAATCTTTGCTTTGTGCGGGGAAATTTAAGAAATTTGGTCATTTAATGGATCTGAACCTTCTATAAATCGAACTTGTAGCAATATATGTAATAAATGAAATTGGATGGTAACTTAAGCTAGGCTAGTGGATAGGTCAGTTCCTTAGCAAATTGCGCATTTGCTTAAACTAGCTGTAAATCTGTATGTATTCCAATAAGGATCTAATTGGGACTTCAAGTGTGAAGTTAGGCTATATTATGGGATCGGTACCTTCTTTGGCAAATTGCTGGGGAGTGGGAACACAACGGCTTAGTATATTAATGGTCGCAGTGTGCATTAGGATTATAACAGGAACTTCGAATGTGTAGTTAGGCCTGTTAATTCCGCGGTACCTTCTTTAGCAAATTGCTGAGGAGTGGGAACCTCAGTGGTTTCGTACATTACTGGTCGCTGAGTGCTTTTGGAATTGGAAAGAAACTGAAATTTGGATACATAAATATTTGGAATACTTTGATTTGGAATTGAAAATAAATAGTAGACTAACTCCTGGCAAATATGCGCCACATTCATATCGCTTGCTTTCTGTGTTTTCATTTCTCGGGTGGTAATGGGAAAGTATAGTTCATTAGCTTTTCAATACAATAATCCCCGTTTGATTCGGATGACTGGATTGTGGCGAATTGAATAAAACCACTGTTTTTTTTCACTTGTAACACGGGCAGGTTTTTTTTTGCGTACACACTACACAATATTGGTGATTGGATGGTGTACTCATGCTTTGAAAATAAATTCTGACATTGCAAAGGCTTTAGAAAATATGCTCCAACATAATCACATAATCACACATACTCTCTAAATGTAAAAGAGTGAAAATCACTCTCAAAGGAGTGATTCTCTTGACCAGTCTTTGTTGGAGTTAAATTTTAATCTTTAAAGAGTGAAGTTTGTTTATGATTACTATTCATCGATGAATTATCACTCTCATAAGAGTGAAGAATTGACAGCATTAACAACAAAGACTGGTCCAGAGAGTCACTCCTTGAAAGAGTGAGTTTCACTCTTTTACAATTTAAAGAGTAACAAGACATATTCAAGAGGACACCATGCAGTATCAACCGGTTTATAATGATCAAAACTTTGTAAAGTCATGCAAAGTGTTTGAAATATGTTATGCATATGACATCCTGTCCGTGTTACAAGTGAAAAAAACAGAGGTTTTATTCAATTAGCCATAATTCAGTAATTTCGGATCCGAATCAAACAGGGTTTTCTGTATTGAAAAGCTAATGAATAATAATTCCCCAAGTTATAAATAATTGCAACAAATGTTTTTAAAAATTTTAGGGGCGCTTCGCTTTTAGGGTAAAGTTTGTTTGGACACCCTGTATAATTTACGAGATACAACTTTCATCCATAATTGACACAATCTTTACAAAGTTACAAACCATCGGTCTATTCTCAATCGACATACTGTCGATTAAAACTGAGCGAATTCACCCTTTTCACACAATGAGCGTTGACCAAAGCTATAGAGGGACTAGTCAATCAGCTGGTATTTAAGGTGATTATGGCGTCATTTTCATACAAATATTATGATTATTGCAATAAGCACAGAGTTTCTTTGAATCAAGCAAAGGATTATACCAAAATGTCGGTTTATGATGAGCCTTTTCAAATATATTTGTATTGGATCATTATTGACCTCCGGTTATGCTAGTTAGCAGGGGTCAAAGGTCACGGCACCAAGAAATCAGAAATCGAAATGACATTTTGCCCCCACCCCATTTATCTCAAAAATAACGTTATTGAAACATACTTTGTTTCTTAAACAATTCATTGGCCAGGATCTGTGTGATCCTATGAGGCTGTTTTTACAAAAATTATATTCCGGGTTGCCATGGCAAACCGTTCAAACTTCTGTCGCCATTTTGAGCTGGTGGCATACAAAAAATCAAAATCCTTCATAGGATTAGTATGTACCCTAAACTAGTTTTGTGCCAAATTTAATCCAATAAGCCAAACCGTTTTTTTTGCGATAAGTGGGGGGGGGGGCAAGTTGCACCTTCGCAAATGGCAAAAAAAAAAAGATATAGGCCAATAAAGGTCAAGCGCGTTAAATTGTTACATTAAATCAATTCATTAAAATTTAATTCATTATTGCAATTTTGTTTTTTAATTCTTAAATTATCAATTTCTATAATAATTACTCTTTTTAAATTAAAAACAAATCTGTAAAATGGCCCACTTTTACACCAAAATTAATTTATTGTTTAATTCTCTTAAAGATTATGCTTGTGAAATTGAAAAACAATGAAAAACATAAGAAATTGTCTTCTCTGTGCGATGCTGTATACTTCGATCAACCATAACCTTTGAACGAAAATTGTCAGCTTTTCACCAAATAAAAAGTCAAATACTCCTGAAAGTTGTGAGAATTCAGAAATTAGAAAACTACAATTTGATCTCTCAAAACAAACTGACACCAGTCACCCCTTAATTAATTACGGTCCGGTCGCAATTATGACGGGGGGGGGTCTTCATAACTTGTTCAAAAAATATTTTGTTATAATTGAAAAAATCCATTTTTTAATCTTCCAATTCGCTATGAAAGGCCCATTTTACACAAAAAATCCCAAAATTTGTATTTTGGCAAAAATTGGTATTGATTCGCTATGGAGTATTTCAAGGTCAGATGAAAGATAATTAAATATTGATGATGGTCAAAGTTAATTGAGTGCAATGAATCACAAACGAAGGTTTCTAAAATGGTTAAAAATGATAAAATGGCAAAAAAAAAAACCATTTTATCATTTTTGTGAAACTTTTCATTTTCAAAAATGTCCTGGAATTGCATTTTTTTTTTCATCCCAAACCGTAATTTTACACAAAATGCTCAAAATGTTTTATCCATGAGACTATTTAGAGGTGAGTTGTGGCAACCCTTTGGCGATTACGGTTTATAGCGTCTTTCTTAGTAAGAGGCCAGGACTTGACAGGGGGTCTCGATAACTGCCAGAAATTTTGTTGTTTTGATTCAAGCACTTATTGACCACTCGGAAAGGGCGGCTCTTGATTTGAATAATTAAGTTTTTCGGCAATTTGAGGATTGGGTACGGATACATTATCAAGGGAACTCTAAAGTGAATTAATTTCATAACTCTGAAATGGAATCAACAATGGTTGGACGATTACTTTAACTCCTTTAATTCATTTTTAAATCATTTCATCGAAAAATCTTTACATAAATTATACAATGACTGTACATAAACGTACTACACTGGAGCTCAGAGTTTTTATTAAATAGTGTAAAGTACCGACATAACAAAAATGGCTATTCATATGACCCTTAGTCAAAGTAAGACTCTGTTAAAGTATGGTATAGAAATATGTTATATAAATTGTGAAAAACTTACGGCGTTCAACACAAAGAACACAAATGGGTCGTCTGCCGTCACAGTTTTGGTGATGAGATACGGGTCACATGAAGGCCACCAAGGTTCAATAATTAAGAGTCCCGCAACATGAGACACTATCCACGGACAGGGGCTAAACAATGTATTGACCTGCGGTGGTACAGACTCAGAGTTTTTGCCGTTCCTTTACCAGCTGTAAGGATGAGAGAGTGCGAGCGGCTTGCCACGAGCCCGAAAAGCGAGTGGGGTGAACAAGCAGCTCAGGATCACTGGTGTGTTCAGGGGTTTTTCCATCTTAGAAGCTAAACAAGTTAGTGTTTCACAGATCACAAATTTCACAGATAAAATAGCTTAGTATAAATTCATTGAAGATACACTAAATATTGTACAACAGTACAGTTGTCTTGTTTTTAGTGTTTTGCTCCCTTTTCTCCCTTTCCTTCGCTTCGTTTCCATTCCGTCCTCCCCTTTCTCATTCTTCTTTTCCTCTTTTTTTGTTCTTATTCCTTTTCATTCCTTTGCCTGTCCCTTCTCTTGTTCTTTTTGGTTCCTCCTTCCCTTTCACTTCTAGGGCTTCCATCTTTCATCACTCTTTTCTTTTTCCCGTTCACTCTTTCTTTTCTCTTCTCAGTTTCCCTATCTCTTCTGCCCTCTTTTCCTTTATTGTTGTTGCCGGCAAGAATTGCAGAGGGACACCTAGCCAGTCCAAAATTCTGTAATGAAATCGTAGGCCCGTGTTTTCCCAAAGCTCAGTGTTCGTAAAAGGTTAAGTATTCGAAAATGTTTCTCATATAACGAAACTCAAAAGTTCAATTGTTAAAACATACATAGGATCATGTTCCCCTGAAACCTCCATACGAGAATTAGGTCAGTGTCCAACATACCAAAGGTAAAAAAAGGGCATATGAAAAGTCAGTTATCAAACAGTGGCTGAAACATCAAATTGGCATACATTTGAATAGTCAAGAGTCATAGGCCACCTAGCGTTTGGTTCATAGATGACCTTGAAAACTTCATATAAATAATGAGTCAAAGGTCACATCCAGGTCAAAGGTCAAATGAGGTCAGAGTTTATATAAGATAGGCTGAAACATCAAATTGGGCTTCACATTTGGGATTACCACCCCACATAGGCAATAACAATAACTGTGGGATTATAGATACCCCTTTGGAACATTTATATGATATGATTAAGGAACATCCCAAGGTCAAAGGTCATGAGAAGACAAGTTGTAAAATAGGCTGCAAAAAAACGTACAATATAGCCCTTCATTTCGAGAAGATACAAGTCCAATAGCTACAAGAACTTAAAAATAAGCTCAGTAGAGTTGCCACCTTGATGCACAGTCAAGGAGTCACTTGTCAATTCAAAGAAGTCCTGATGAGGTCAAGTTGATCAAAATGGGCTGAAACATCAAATGTTTCTATAATATGAACAGATTTAAAACTTCCCTGCAACAACGTGGGCCCCACATGGAAAATGGGGGAACAGTCATAACTAAGGATCAAGGTTCCTATGACACAGGTAAGTTATCAATGGGTATTTTTATAAAATATGAGTGAAGGAAGGTGATCGCAAAAGGTCGACGACACTTGGGGTGGACTCTCCTAATTTTCGTCTTCTCCTTTTCGCCTCTATTTCTCTCTTCCTTCACGTTTCTCTTTTTTCCATCTTTCCCTCTTTCTCCTTTCGCAATCTTCCTCCCTCACCTTTTTAACCCTTTTTCATTTAATAACCCCCATCCTTCCTCAAGTTTTGTCCTCCTGAAACAAACAAAAATCCACCATACCCAATTCAAAACCATCTCATGGATTTCGTTCTCTTTGTAGGCTTCAGAAAACTACCCTCGTCCGCTTTAAACTTTGCGGTGTTTCTACACTGCTAGTGCTCCATCCGCTCAATCACCGGGGCACCAAAACAGATACACACTCGTCACTCAGTCTCCTCACGTGATTATTTATCATTACGCTGACATATGTAAATTCACTATTCTATGGAAGAATGCTGGCCAAAGAAATCTAACTACAGATAAATTCAGAATAAGCCGTCCAGACTGGTCTAAAAACAGATCTGTTAAGAAGCGCCAGCTACGGCCCTCCTCAAAGAGCTGCAAATTGAATTTTAGTTTTTGATTTTTACCTATGGGTTATTACTAGAGCAATTCCATTATAGGTTTGTCCGAATACCTCTTTTTGTATATGCCTGGCCAACCTCGTCTCTCATCAATAAACGTACCAAAACAGAATAGCAGTGGACAACCTATTTGCCATATGGCCAGGTGTTTGTTAAAACAAAATGTTGTTTGACCCGTAGAATATTATACCACAAACTGGCCAAAAGTATTGTCTGCAAACATGTTAAAAAAAAACCAATTCATAATCACCAATTGATTTCCAATTACATCCGGGAGCTGACCACACAATATGTATTATTCCGCCAAGTTGTGTTTTTTGCATACGATGCTTGTCCCTCCCCAGAGTCCATGAGGGTAAACAGAAGAAAAAAGGAAAGGGGAAAGGGGGAGCGAGGAAAAAAAGGAAAGGGGGGAAAAAAGAGAAAAAAGGAAAGAAAAGGGAAGGGGAAAAAAAAAAAAAAGGGGGAAAAAGGGGGAAAGGAAAAAGAAAAAGGGAAGGGGAAAAAAAAAAAGAGAGGAAAAAAGAAGGGAAAGGGGGGAAAGGGGGGGGAGAAAAAAAAGAAGGAAAAAAAAAAAAAAAGGGGAAGGGGGGGGGGAAAGAGGAGGAAAGAGGAAAGGAAAAAAAGAAGGAAATAGGGGAAAAAGAGGGGGGGGGGGGGATGGAAGGGGTAAAAGGAAAAAAGGAGAGGAAAAGAAGGAGAAGGAGGAAAAATAAGAGGGAGACAGAAAAAGAGAGAGAAAAAGACGGGAAGAGGGGAAGGGGGAGGGGGAAAAAGGAGGGGGGGGAGGGGGGGGAGAAAAAGGGGGGGGGGAGGCGGGAGGAAGGGAAAAGGTGAGGGGAGAGGGCGAAGGGTGGGGGGGGGGGGAGAAGGAAGGGGGGAGGGGAGAGGGGGGGAGAAAGAAGACAAGGGGGGGGGGGAAGTGGACCATTACAACTCTTTGTAACATGAGCCCTAGGGTCAGATTTAGTTAGAGATTGACACACTTGCGTCCTTGCCTAATGCCGGGCACAAAGAGGGGGCTATCAGTGTCGTTTTATCAATCGTTACCCTCCATGATTAGACGATAAATGAGTGGAAGAGAAAAAAATCCGATCGGACAAAAAAAAAAACGTTTAAAGATTAATATATTGTATAGTTCCCAATTTGCTGATTAGGAACAGCCAACCGATAATTGCCCGATTGCACTCCATAAGGAATCCGCCACAGAACAGAATAGATTGCGATCACAACAACCGTTTACAATGAATTGTACGGTTATTAGGGATTTTATTTCAATGTTGTAGTTGGAAGAAACAATCATAGTGGATAGTGTCTAAAAGCCCCGGAAAGTGAGCTAAAAGATCAATGACAGAACACTGGATCTGCGAAAAATTCATAGAAAATCGAAGACAACCGATACTAAGCCAATTTGAATATAAATCGACGTGTTTTATTACGCAAATAACGTCTAATTAGGCGTTTCACATTGTCTAACAAACAGCAACCATGTCAACGGGTGTGATTAAGGTATGTTTTACAAGTTATCACGTTACCCCTTTCTTGCCATTAAAAATAAATTTCCAATCCCAACGGTGATGAACAAGGTGGGCTCCCAAAAGTCTTTTAATTGACTGATATATCGTTTCCGGTCCATACCACCACCCCGATTTTTCGCCTCTACATCTTTAGAATAGACCCTGACAAACCCGTAAAATTCATTTAGCGACTATTATTGCAGCCTTTGTGACGTGCCTGTTTCGGTATTTTCATTCTGAGACAAACGGCCAGTTATCATTAGCTAGCTCCTTAAACCCGCCATATCCAGGGAGCAACATGCCACGCAAATTATACGTTTTTTGTCGACTACATAAATGATTCTGGGAAACAAGCACTGATTATAAAATTACAAACTTTGACAACATTACAGTAATATGTAGTCAGGACTCTGGGTAGCATTTGCAAATCATTTTAATAAACCAATTGCTTTTCTGCATTTTGGCAAATCCTTGTTGGCCAGTGTGTGTACGACTATATAGGCAATTAAGTTGGGTGAGGCCTTATTTATTGCCAAAAAATATAATTTTGTACATCTAACCCCATGATTGTTTTTGGCTAGCCTAATGGATGGCCATTTTTTGTTTATTTCAATCATGGCTCACTTTGTTTTTCCAAGTTAAAAATATGTGACACTGGACGCAACCCAAACACCTATAGGCAGTACAGTACAAATAGAATGCAAGAGATAATGGCAAAAATTCATAGATGACCAACAAACAATTGAAGATTTCCTCACTATTCAGTACAAGAACAGCCTTGACTAATCCCTTAGGGATGGATAGGGTCCCATAGCTAGAGTCATCTTCATCAAAATTACGGTTAGATGTCGTCAATCGCATAATAATAGGGGAGTCCCAAACCCACTTGCTAAATGTGTCCCCATCTTATCAATCTTAATTTGCCAAACAATCCGTCAATCTAAGCCATCGCCGCTTTATGCATTTGCCGAAGGCTGGTGCGGCAAATGGTTGGGGTAAGTTTGGCAGCTCTGCAAACTAATAAAAAAAAACAAATTTCTTGCTAGAATCACTCATCTACTAACTGAGCAAAAGAAAAAGGGGGAAAAGTAAGAAGATTGTTGATGTTACTTTCAAAATCACCATTATAAATAATAACTCTTCTTTTCGCATTTTCATGCAATAGTTTTTTACCCAATAATGCAACTTACTATTGGCACTGTGGAATAAGGAATCTATGTAGAACTACGTTTATATAAACCAAATATTTACTGCTTATATTCGTGCATAGTAAAAATATACCTGGGACACAGATTGATATGTCCAGTTTCACTCGCCAATAGCGGCTCAAGTGAAAAACAAAAACCCAAAATTTGTCCTCGTGTCTATGTTTTACTATTGCACATCATAGACATCAATATTTGTATAATAACATCTATATTGAATAACCAAATTCAAAGTGGGCATAAACTTGATTTATTGACAAGCTATCATTCCAAAACCTAATCACAACTTCAGAATTGCATAATATGACGACTTGTTTTCAACATCGTACAATTTCCACGAATACAACCACAAGGCGAATTAAAATTCCTGAGTAACGGTAAATTACTGAAACCTCTACAGACTACGTGCAGCTTTGTTAAGGTAAAACCTGCTTGACCGAAAAGTTATTCATCTAGATTACTTTTAAAAGCATATACAGGGTGTCCCCAAAACAATTTACACCCTAAAAGATTTCCCCAATTTCAGATCCTTCTATTAAATATTTAATTCGAATGTATTTTGACATAGTAAAGTTTATTGCAAAACAACGCAATGAAACTGTTTACACAGAATGATTTCTGCTGGCAACCATTTTGTTAGCTTGGTTCCAAGATTGTATGGGAACCAATCGTGCTTCACCCTTTGACCTCCACAAAACAATCAGTGGGGTGTTTTGATATTATTACGGCCAAGCTGCCCGGCTCTCCTGGAACCGGTGCCACTCGCTATTTGCCACCAGGGGGAGTGTAGAATGTCGCACCTTCGATGGGGCTTAAAGGTGGACAATTTAAAAATATCCCCCCCCCCCCGATATGCAGGTGACCAAATTAGAAAGTCTTTTAATTATCCTCACCTAGGTTCTTATATTGGTTTATTGGTATCTTTGCTTATGAACTCTGGAACTATATGGACTTTTATGTAATATTCTAGTAATTAGAATTTTGGGAGGTAATGTTTTACTTACATATTGTTGCATCTTTGCATTAATGTGCGGAAAAGAAATTTAAGCAATTTGGTCTTAATGGATCTGCACTAAGCCTAATCTGAATAAATCGACACTTGTAGCAAGTAATATGTATAAAATAATTGGATGAAATAACGTAAGCTAGGCTAGTGGAGAGGTTCGTTTTCATTAGCAAATTGCGCATGTTGCTAAACACACTAGCTGTAAATCGTGTATGTATTCCCATAGGTTCTATTGAGACTTCAGTGGAAGTTAGGCATATTAATGGGATCGGTCCTAAGGGAGGGGACCTTCTTTGGCAACTTTGGCTGGGGAGTGGGAACACAACGGCTTAGTAATATTGCTTGTCGCAGAATGTGGCATTAGGATTATAACAGAAACGTGTAGTTAGGCCTGTTAATTCCGCGTCCCGGAGGGGGTTCTTTAGCAATTGGCTGGAGAGTTGGAACCTCAGTGGTTTCCGGGTACATTACTGGATTCGCTGAGTCTAATTTGGAAATTGGAAAGAACTGGAATGTTGGATACATAAATTTTAAGGATTACTGTTGAATTTGGAAATTGAAATAAATAGTAGACTAAACAATCCTTGCAAATATGGGCGCCACATTCAATATCGCTTTACATTTCTGTGTTTTCATTTCTCGGGTGGTAACCTGTGGGGCAAGTCTATGTTCGTACGTTTCAATACATTAATCCCCGTTTGATTCGGACAATGACGGGAGTGTGTAGCGAATGAAAATAAACCACAAATGTGCTTTTTCACTTTTCACGTGTAACACGGGCGCGGTTAAATTTTTTTTTTTATTGCGTACGCACGACACAATATTGGTGATTGGATGGTGTAATCATGCTTTGAAATAAATTCTCTACATTGCAAAGGCTTTAGAGAAATTGCTACCACATCATCAATCACATAATCACACATACTCTCTAAATGTAAAGAGTGAAAATCCTCTCAAAGGATGATTCTCCTGACCAGGGGCCTTTGTTGGAGTATAACTTTAAATAACTCTTTAAAGAGTGACGTTTGTTTATGATTATATTCATCGTGAATTTCACTCTCATAGAGTGAAAATTGACACATTACCAAGCCAGACTGGGGTCCAGAGAGTCCTCCATATGTAAAGAGTGAGTTTCAACATCTTTTACATTTAAAGAAAGTAAAGACTTTAAAGAGGAACCATGCAGTAAAATCAACCGGTTATAATGATCCAAACTTTGATAAAGTCATGCAAAGTGTTTGACATCTGTTATGCTTGACCTCCTGTCGTGTCCAAGTTAAAAAACAAGGTATTACATTCAATTAGCCATAATTCGTCATTTCGGATACCGAATCACACAGGGTTAAAATTCTGAATATTGGAAACTAATGAATAAATAATTCCCAATATGTATAAATATTGCGACAAATGTTTAAAATCAAAATTAGGGCGAAATCTTTTAGGGGTAAAGTTTTTTTTGGACACCCGTATATCATTTACGACGATACCACTTTATCCAAATTGCCCCATCTTTTTACAAATTACAACCATCGGTCTAGTCTCATCGACATACTGTCGATTAAACTGAAGCGATGCAAATCACGACTTTTCCACACAAATTAGCGTGTCCCAAAGCTATAGAGGGAACTAGATCCCAATCCGCTTGGTATTTAGGTTAGATATGGCGTATTGTTCAAATACAAATAATTATGAATTACTTTTCAATCACAAAAGCCATAGTTATACTTTGAATACAAGCCAAGTGATATACCAAATGAACTTCGGTTATGATGAGGACCTTTTAAATCAAATATAGTATGGTCTTGGATCATGATTGAACCCATCCGGTAATGCTAGATTATTGCAGGGTCAAGAAAAGAGTCCCGGCACAAAGAAAGCAGAAAATTGCGACATGACAATTTTGCCCCACCCCCATTATCAGAACATTTATCTCACAAATATAAAGTTATTGTGAACATAGTTGGGTTTCCTTAAACACTTACTATGGCCAGGTTCTGTGATCCTATGAGAGCGTTTTACCAAATTATATTACCCATGTTGCCATATGCAACCGAAAATTCAACCTTTCTGTCGCCATTTTTTTGCTGGCTGGTGGCATACAAACAAAATCCTCTCATAGGATATAGTATGTACCGAGCTAAACTAGTTTTTGTAGCAAATTTTAAGTCACTAAGCCCCACCTGTTTTTTCAGATAAGTTGAGGGGGGGGGCAAGTATTGCAACCTTCAACAAATGGCAAAAAAAAAAGTATATAGGGCCATAAAGAAAAGTCACGACGCGTTAAATTAAAGAATTAAATAAGCAATTATTAAATTAATTTCATTAATGTCGTCAATTTTTTTTTTACATTCTAAATTTATCAAGTCTATTATAATACTATTTTTTACATTAAAAACAAATCTGTAAGTGGACACTTATTACGCCCCAAATTAATGTATTTGTGGAATCTCTAATTAAATCTTACTGGGCGTTGAAAACATGAAAATAAGAAATGGTCTCTCGGCTGTTGCGGATTCTGTCACTAAATCGATCAACCTAAAACACATTTGAACGAAATGTCAGATTTTTCACACAAAAAATAAAAAGTACAAATACTCCTTAAAGTTGTGAGAATTCAGAAATTTAGAACTACATTTTGATCGCTCAAAAAAAAACAAACTGACACCAAACCAAAAATTTCCCCCTTAATTCATTACGTGTCCTGTCGCATTCTGACGGGGTCTATCTTGTTCAAATATGATTGTAGAAATTGAAAATCCTTTTTTAAATCTCCATTAATCGCAGAAATGGACCCATGTTTACACAAATCAACCAAATTAATGTATTTTAGGCGAAAAAAGGATTGGAATACAATTGGATAAGCTATGTAGTATTTCAAGTGTCATATGGAAAGACATAATTAATCTTGATCTGGTCAAAGTGTAATTTAGTGCATATTAAATCACAAAAAAGAACCAAAGAAGAAAGGTAAAATGGTTAAATTAAATGATTAAAAATATTTTTGAAGGTTTTTAAAAGGATGATTTTTAAGGTTAAATTGAACTTTTTTTCATTGTTAAAATAGTCAAAATTAAAAATATTAAAAAAAAAAAAAAAAAATTTTTTATATATTACACAAATGAAAAATGCTCAAAAATGATGTATTTTATCCATAGAGAAGAGACGTATTATAAGGTAGATTGAGGCACCCTTTTCCGATACGGTATAGCATTCATTTCTTATTAAGAGCCAGGACTTTGAACGGGTCTCGATAACTGCAGAAATTTTTGATTGTTTATTTGGATTCACGCACTTATTGACCACTCGCGAACGGGCTGCTCTGAATTTGAATTAAGTTCGCAAAAAGTTGAGGATTGAGATCCGGATCACATTATCACGTGGAACTCTCAAACACGAGAGAATTAATACTAACTCTGGAATGGAATCAACAATGGTTGGACGATTACTTTAACATCATTTAACTTCATTTTAAATCATTTTCATCGAAAAAAAATCTTTAAAAATTGACAATGACTGTACATACCGTACTAAAACACTGGAGTCAGAGTGCGTTATACCTTGGTCCAAGTCTTGCTATAATATGGTAGTTTATCTGGAACATGGTACTTTGTGAAAAATGTTACACAGCAAGATTTGTTATAGAAATGTGCAATGTTATAAAAACTCAAAAAACTTGAACTCAATTCTCAATAAGATAGCCTAACTGCCATATGGAAAAAACAACTATTTTTTGACCTTAATCTACCAAGTAGATTTTGGCCTTGATTTCACACATTTTAATTAAAAATAAGACCAGCTCTCAGCTGCAATAAACTAGGCTGAAATTCCATAAATGCCAAGGTATTGGAAAAGCAAAAAAAAAAAAAATGTAGCTACTTTTTGACATGTGGTTTAAAAAGTTAATTCAAAGGTGCACAATGGACAGCATACATATAATTGGGTCAAGTATAACTAACAATTGCGATCAAACAGAAGTGATCCAACTAGAGATATTTTCGATACATTCGAAGAATTAAACACACCTGCTTTCAGAGCTACCAATTGATAACGAAAGTTTTAATTTGTCATTGCTCTTAAAAATTTGTGATACAGAATATTAATAGTAAAATAGACCGTATTCAATAAATGACGTCAGCCACCAACAGTGAATTGGTGGACACGAGGCATAACATTTCCAGGGCTACACTACATTAAAGCTGTCAGAAATCGTCCATTCAGGGTCATTGTGACACTATCAGAAATTGATAAAGTTTAGAATGCCGACCACGAACTTTATATGACAGCCCTGAAACTGACGTAAAGTTGGCCACTGTCATCTTACCTATCCCCGGGTGAATGTTTAATTTAGCATGAAAAGGAGCATCAAATGTCATTGGACAAAATTCATAAATTTGCACCAAAAAGGGGGGTGAAAAGGGATTAACAAGGCTAAAAGACAAACCCTTAAGGGTGGTTAACGGACCTGGTAACCCCTCCATTTCTAGACTACGTGCTAACCATGACCCCGGCCCGGCCACCCCTGCACCCCGGGGATGATTTTTGTAGACAACCATTTTTGTGATGCTTACCACCCATAGGAGCATGAAAAATTGAATTAAGGTTGTCTGCAAAAATCCCCACCCTGGGTTAAACGGTTAGTGCCTATTTTTTGTTACAAAAATGGCTGCAAAATGCAACTACTCCCCTTATGGGGAGAAGTGCCACATGCCAAATAGCACACACAGAAACATCCTATGCACTGGATTATTGTTACCAATATATAGCTATGTCCGCTCCTCTTCTAATTCCATAGAATAACCAAAAATGAGTACCACGGATCCTGGCATTAACGAACTCACAAAATAGACGCGCAATAAAAGTTCGTATGTTAGCACAATTGCCAAATTTCCCATAAGGGACACACACTAGGAAGAAAATTCGATTTTTCCAGACCAAAAATGTTTTCGGAATATCCACGTTATTCGATTTCATGCGGATTTAGTTGGCTCTACTCGATGGAAAATGACATACGTTTTTATAAATTGAAAAGCATTTTAGTGCTAATATATAAGTCTTTATATTGAGAAAGTAAAGGAGTCGCTAAAAAAGTGCGAAAATCAATTTTACCCCCATATTCAGTACCTGTAATTATTCATACTTTCCTCAACTATGACCAAGTCCCATCGTGAACGTGCACATAATGGGGATGAAAAATTTGAAGCAACTTATTTTGACTAACAAGATAAAGGAAAAGACGAAGACATTTTAAGCTACGCGCGGTGATGGTACAAAATTATACAAACTACAAATGGATGGTTCAGGGTAACGAAATCAACGGGGTGGGGTGTTTTGACGTTTGGTACAAAAAAAAATGGGCTCAGTAGAGAACCGCGGGTTCACTATCAACTTGACAAGTATGAAGCTATACCTTCTTAAGCCTGGGAAGATCGACTGATGTGTCAGAGCACTCGTATAAAGAAAGGGATGTGTGTGAGGATGCACACCGAATAAACCATTATCACACCGTGAATTTGGTTACACCGGGGCCAGGCAGAGGTGTGCCATAGCCAGACATTCACAAATCCACCAGATGATCAAGTTGTTGTTAGTTTAAAAGTGACGTGTCACTAGATCACAAGTGGTGCCATCCGAGAGAGTTCATGCCAGCAACAGTTTTTCTGCCTCAAAAAGTAGTAGAGGAGAATAATCTTATACAAATAAGTACACTAAGACATTACCGAGAAGCGGAGGAGGAAAGCAAAGATCATTTCTGAATCAAGGAGCGCATTTACAAGCTCCTATACCAAGGAACAGCATTGCTTAAAAGATCGACCAATTGTAAACAATACCACTATATCAATATAAAATATGGCATTCTTCTTATCAGTATCCCGGAACACGTGGTTGTCTAAAATGTTGATCTAGCCATAGGAATTGAGGGTTACAATGCGTGGCTGCTTCACTGGCATTCTGCAGGTCCCCATTGTCTTGCATAGTGTTTGCACCAACATTGGGCATACACCAAGGTAGCGGTTGCCCCAGTGTCACTGATCTGCTTCACAGGTAATCGTGGGGCCGATTCTGGATCTCAATCCGATACCCAAAAAAAACCCAGGGGCCACTCAGCCCACGAGAAGCCAGGCCAGGCCAGGCGGAAAAAGCCACCCCAGTCTTTCAATACCAAGAGATCCACTTGGTTGATAGGAAGTCTTTTCTTTCCACAAGCCAACTGGCCGCCACTTCCTAGATAACTAATATTCCAAGCCTGGACTTGCCTAAGAAAACTACCGCCGTGACCTTAGCGGTCCAGCAGGGAATGCCTCTGTCAAACACAGGGCTCTCGTCTAACAGAGTACTTGGCCGCTATAGACTCATACATGCTGAAATACTGGCTTCTGCATGTATAGTTGGCCGCCGGAGCTGGCCGAAGACACTCCGCGACAAAGCCGCGCAGGTCAGGCATCCACGTACGGTGCCCGAGCTTCTTGGGCTGTCTCACCTCCATAGCATGGCAGTACATACTCCATAAACATGATCAGCACACAGGGGCAAATCTCCGTCGAGTCTCATCGCAAAAATGCTGAAGCGGCGTACAGGCGTATCTGGGTGAAAGCCCCTTAGTGGGGGTTCCGGGGCAAGCGGCCCAGAAGCTACATTGAGTATAAAAACTGTTCAGAGATGCTTTCGGAGAGGGATTATATCCTTATCTTGAAGCAGATCAACAACTAGGTGAACGTTGCGGGCGGGCGTCCAGTAGGCTTAGCCCCCTTAAGCTCTTGGGTTTTAGCAACGGTAAATTTTTTCCGTGCAGTCCGGAGAGCTCTCGGTTATCTCAAATCCTGAACAGAGATGAACTATAACGGAGACACAGAACCTTAGACGGGGTCTAAAGTTCGGAGCCACGTGGAAGCTCTGTCAGTATATTATGTTTGAGTGCATTCGGAGAGATCTCATTATCTCATTAATACGTTGAATAACCAGATGACTATAACATTGCACCCATGGCGGTGGTCAAGGTGACGGAACCCCGAACCTCTCCGCGATTTTAGTATGTTTGCGTGACTTCGGAGGGCTATCAGTTATCTCTAGCTTGCAAACATATGACTATGCTGAACTTCTTACAGGGTGTCCAGGGGGCGGAGGCGCCCCAGGAGCGCTAGGATTTTATCATGTTCATCAGCGCAAATCCGGAGAGCTCTCGGTTATCTCACATCATGAGCCGATGAACTTCTGGCCACCTGGCGGGGTCTAGGGTTCCGGGCCGTGAAGCTCTTGAGTTAAATAGCATGTTTGAGTGCTTCTGACTAGATCTCAGTTATCTCATTATCTTGAAGCAGATGACATATACTGACCTGGCCCTGGATGCGGGTGGTCGCAGGTGACGGAAGCACCGGACACCGGCTCATTTTGAGTTAAATAGTTTGAGTGCCTTCGGGGAGATCACAGTTATCTCACTATCTTGCAAGCAGATGAAACTATACCGCCTGTGACAATACGACCAAAAGCCACAATAAGTCTTTTTTCTTTTTAGATTTTCCGAACATCATTTCAAAGGGCGCCCCCCTGAGGGGATGTCGCGGGCATATGTGCCCCCTCCCCTTGGCCCTCCTTAGCGACACCACTTCTATGCGAATGTGTCCTAAAATAAGAGAGACTAGCAGTCCAAGTGACTCCTAAGTAAACATTTCCTAACTCACAGGATTGCTCCGAGGGGCCTCCAGACTAGGTCCTCAAGGTGGCGCCTGGCAAAAAACGTACCAAGCCCAGAAACAGAAGCATACACCTGTTGACAAAACCGGATGGACTTGCCCGCTGTTGGTTCTCATCACAATAAGGGGCGAGACCATCTAAAGGCCCTTTTGAGTCTCCCTTTGACATCTCCATCAACTTTGCGACAGACAAAACGAGCCGGCTCCCGACACACTCTCAGGCCGGTCGCCCGGCACAGATGCAACGAAACATGAGAGGCATGAGCAGCTCGCTGTGGGGCATTCCATCCCTGAGCCCACATAGACCACAACCAAGCACCTGGGTGTTGAAGTACGTTAGTAATATTCTAACGAACAACAACACTATGGGTGCGGTTTGGTTTGCTTGCTACGCGTACACTCCCTTTTCCTGATCCATTCGTCAGACAAGTATTATAGACGCTCTGTTGCTCACGGTGGTTAACCTCCGACCATCCGTCGGGCACATCAAGACTCAGAGAACATGGTTGCAGTTTAAGTTTAAGTGATCAGTGATTAAGGAGGCTATTGGAGTTGTGGTATGTGATAGTAAGGTCATATTCCATTTTTACATAAAGCTAGCCCTCAAATATATATAACGTTGAAAGATAACTAACTAACTGCTTATTTAATTCATTTTTAGTTGTATATTACTTTACCTCAAACAATCCAAACGTTGCATGTCAAAGTATCTAATGTCGGTGACACCAGGCATTTTGCCTTTAAGAGGTATGTCATTTGTATAAATACAGCGGTTTTTCATTAGAATATTTTGTGGCTGCGCATTTTGAAATATGAACGCCCTCTAAGCGTTAAGCATTCCACAAGGGTGTTCAAGGCTACTAACCTTGGTGTGTTTTGGTGAGCAGACCTAGTGTCACTATGTGCATGGCTTATTGATCAACAATACGAGAATAAATTTTCCAAAAAAAGGGCATTAGTGAATTTGAAAAAAGAAGCCAAGCCATTTTTGACAAAAGCGCCTCACTCTTTAACCCAGGACGGGGATTTTTTGCAGACACTCCTGATTTTGATAGCTATATGTAATAAGGTTTCCAAAAATGGTGGTCTCCAAAAATCCCCGGGGGGTTCAGGTTTGGCGGTTATGGGCTCATGACCTCATTCGCAATTCACCTCAAAAACAAAACAATCCTGTAGATCTCCGTATAAAATCTATAATTAGCCCCACTGAATCAGACAATTCTATGTTCTTTAAAATCAGTTTGGGTGTAGTTTTTGCTATGGTTAATTGAGGTTGTACTGAGTTGACATACATTGCTTAACTAATAGTTGAATGTTTGTCTGTCTTCTTGTTGAATACTAATTGAATGCAGCTATCCTCATTTTGCAAGATTAGGCGTTCCACGTAAAAATAATGCGGGCCTATTCTTATTCGATAATTATTCTTTTCTTTCTTTTCTCCTTTCTCAAAAGTATTTCCCCCTTTACTAATTGCGGAAAATCCAGGTTCATAAAAACCCCGTAGCCGCATATTTTTTTCAGGGTCCCCCAAAGATGCCCCCCCCCCCCCCGCCGTAAGATACTGATGCAAAATCTCTACCCGCTACTGGTCTCGAACAGATCTATGGTAGCCTATATCTGAACCACATGCCCCCTACTTTAATTTAAAGTAGGTTGGGGACACCTGCCTCTATTTCGATACCTATTCGCTATAAAGCCAGAATAGTAGAGGCCATATCGAAGCACTGGGCCTAATCACGATCGCTCCTAAGGAACAAATAAAGGGAAACAAGGCAAATAGACCAAGAAAGTTTGGTTGCAAAATAACGGCTTGGCAACTAATCTGAAATGCCAGTGTATGTAGTAGTTCAGAGGGTAACAAATTTTGATCGGTGGTAGTAGTAGTAGTAGTGTTAGGTAGAAGTAGTAGTAGTAGTAGTAGTTAAGTAGTAGTAGTAGTAGTAGTAAGTATAGTAGTAATTGAGTCCGTACCTTCATAAACTTGGCCGCGCTATTATAATTATTTATGCGCATTAGTCGGGCAAATGTATGAGACGATGTACCCCCACTAGCCAATCAGGCGTCCGCCCCACGCAGGATAGTCTGGTGCCTGTTCCATCTCAGTTTTACATGGTTTCGTCCAATAAATCCTGGGGTCCCGTTCGCGAAACGCAGTCGTAAATTTACGTACATACTATGCCTGAGTGGATCATTTATCAAAACTGTGTCTGTATAAAAAGGTATATTCTGTACGACATACGTATGAGTTAGTATACACACGTAGGGTTCCGCATAGTTTGGGTGAACGGACCTCTGTACATCTACAGGTGCTGCACTAAACCCGATCCCCTGTACATAGGTACATTGCCAAGCTGTTAAAGACAACTATAGTGATTTGCTAAATCATCAAATCGGAAAATACATCAAAAATCAGATTTTGCATTATGTACAAGTTACATGTACCTAACTACCTTGCAAACGATAGACCGAGAAGCAACCTAATAAGGACACGAATAGGAGATTTTAGTCATTACTGTCCGAACGGACACTTACTACACACACGCTAATTGATGGGGAATCGTAGCTTGGAACATGCCGTTTTCTCCTTTTCTTCCTTTTTCTGTCATTTCTACAGCTGGAAAAGTAACTTTTAGAGTCTCGACGCTCTCCTTCACTTTTGAAGCTATTCTGCAATTTCAAATATTTTTTCAATCACTGATAGTGTCTTTTAACTGTATGTGACGTAGTAGATAATAAATCTAGAATGTGAGCTATCTAACTGACCATTCTTGTGTCGTTTTGACCGCGAGAAGCATAGGGTTCTGTCCCTATAACTTACCCAGGCCAAACGGTCCAGACATGTAGCGTAGGTTCGGCGTTCCACTACAAAGTGGTGTCCGAATAGGGTTCTTATTATGGTAGCGGTACGTTTTTACTTGGTGGAAGACCACACAATGACAGATGGCGGTGAGAAGAAGGATGGGCCTAGTGATGACATGGACTGGGGAGAGAGTAAGAGCCATGAAGATTAGTGATTGGGACACAGATGGAGTTGTGAGAGGTAACCGATTTCGCCGACGAACGGAGAGGAAGCAGTGATAAGAGCGCGGGAAGGGAAAGGAGGTAAGAAACGACTACTCAAGAAGCCGTAGAGTGAGTAATGGAGATATAAGAGTTGAGGAAGAATTAAGCATATCCTGGTAGAGGTCAGATGATATACTATGGCGGTGAATTACGTTGAAAAGGGGAATTTTTGAAACGAGGTACTATGGTGAGTTCTGGACTGATCCAGAGAACAAGAGTATAGTTTCTGACTACCAAGAGGGTGCAGCAAGTGGCTGAGGAGATGTGCGAGGAAAAGCCGAGCCATTGTAAGCCAAAATGTACACCCGTAGAGAGGGAATACAGATGAGAAATGACGGACCCTCCACATTCCGTGCTGGGGTCCCATGTTGGGTTGTTGTGTTGGTAAGCTGGCTATGAGTGGTCAAGAGGTTTTATGTGGGCTCTTCCTACTGGGGCCCATGTGGGTTGCAAATGGGTAACCCATGATGGGTTTTATTCTCATGGGGCCCATGTGGTTTTGTATGGGCATGGTGGACATGGGTATCATGTGGGCTGTTCCTGATGGCCCCATGTAGGCACCCATTATGGGTGTTTATTGGGCTCCTTGTGTTTGTTCCCATGTGGGATTAATCTGGGCTACCCTCATTGGTTTTTTTTTACCCAGTTATGTCAGATGGGGCCAGGGGGCGTGGGAACAAATGCATAAGGAAAAATGAGCAGGCGCGGATAAACACTGGTTTTTCAACGTGGGTTACATTGGCTTACGTGGGCATGGGAAATACATGGGCTTTCTAAATGGGCCAGTGTAGTTGTTTCAATGGGTAACTGACATCGGCTTATTCTTTACTTGGGCTATAAGTGGGTTTTCCCAAATGGGGCCATTGTAGGTTTTTCAACTGGGTCAAAATGATGAGTTTGTTTAATTGGGCTCTAAGTGGTTTCCTAAATGGGGCCATTGTAGGTTTTCCATTGGCCGGCTGAGTAAATATTACCATATTCAATGATGGGCATTTTGTTTTCCAGGGCTGCCCATATTTGAGCCATTTTGTGGGTAAAATGTTTTCTTTTCCATTCTTTTGTATCAAATAATTATCTAACTTTTTTTAATAGGTCAACTAAAATCATCCCTGTCGATATGAAGGCCATAAGTACCAGTTTAATCCTTTTAACTTCACACTCTTTTAAATAATCTAATTTGAATGCCAATTTGTCAGTACGTACATGGTCGCCTGGAGGTAGACATTAACTTAAGATCCGTGTCCCCGCCTTTCGAATCCAACCAAGTAAGTAATACATATCTTGTACCATGTTAGTATTAGATGGCAAGTGATGCCTAATGAATAGTTGAATGAAAACAATAATCCAACTGTCTAGAACTCTTTTTTTTCTTTAATTAAAGCATATATTAGCCGTTAACATGCATGTGATTTTTTCTTGGCCCCATAAGGGCCCCATAAAGGTACCCATCTACGGCCCAAGTAGATAACCCACTGGGAACATCATGGTTCCCGACGACAAACAAAGAGGGCCCCACAATGGGCTGCAATTTTTGGGGCCCCAGAATTGGCCATCAGTACCCATATTGGACCCTTGCCTCATGTTGGAGGGGGAGAGACAACTGATGAAGAGAGTGAAGAGCCGAATGATCGAGGGAAGAGTAAGAGACGCCGAGGAGAAAGGAAGCTGGAGGAACTTCATCGAGAGTGGGATGAAGAAGTTTGGAGATAGAAGCGCAAATGGCGGAAGTGTAGACGGATGGAAGATGCAAGACCGAAATATCGGGACGGGGCAGCTCAAGTCGAACGAACACCGGCGGCAGGAGACGATGAGACTGTGGGAAGAGAGGGTTTCCGAGGATGTCACGTCAACTAGAAGAGGAGAGGCAGAAGGTAAAAGAGGATCGAGAACGCATCAGAGAACTTGCAGGTAGAGAAGACGGAAAGGGAGGAGGAACGCCCACCATCTTGTCCGAAAGTTGGGGATTTTGAATTAGAAGTCATTAAAGAAAAACAAAACCAAGGGGTAGGTGGCAACAGTCGAGGAGGCAGTGACCGAAGGGGAAATTAATGACTTACGGGAGCCGGAGCGTGGTAATGGGAATGAGTACGCTGCAACTGTGATAACTCTCAATGACGCCGAAGTGGTGGTAGAGGCGGGTGACGTTATGAGTTCGTCCAGGGAGATGAAATGTTGCTTCTTTTGGACACTGGTTCCGCTGCCACCATCTTGACTATTGAACAATACCACCTTTTATCATACCATGAAGTAGTTTTAAGTGAAACATCAAAGGAGCCGCGTTCCTCGTATTTCCCATATTATGTCAATGACTGCGTACCGTATACATAATTACTACTAGCATAATACAGAAAAATATTATGTCGATGACCGCTAATCGGACGCATACAAATACTTCGAATAAACCATTTCCACAAACATGGATGTTCAGCTTTTTGACATTTCTAGCTTCGGGTTGAGCGCATTCATCTTTAAAACTGGACGGTACTGGACACTTTCTTACGTGTAAGTTCTATAAGTGGTACAACGAAACATATCGCCCAATCCTATAAGGTTTGATATCTGCAGAGTGACGCCATTTTTTTCAATTTTGGCAAAAAAAAGGCAGAAATAGAAGGACCAGAAATCAGCAAGGACGTTGAAATCATATTTGACGAAAAACGGAATAAATACTCCGTTGGAGAGTCTAGATCCGGAACAATTAGCAATCGTCCTCGAGTCATTTTACTTCGATGCCCGGACAGTAACTCTAGATTTCTACAAGCGTTCAAGCTTGGAAAACTTGCGTCAAGGACTAAATTGATATTTGCGAGCACCGCCATTTAACAAGGATTTTGATATAATCAACGATCCCACATTTAGGAAAGCTCTAGCAGAGTTTGCACACTATCCGTCAATTTCTACAAGATCTACAAAAAATTTACGCTTCCCATGAGCTGAATACAAACACACCGAGATGACTGTTTAATAAAGTACAATTCGACGTAAGATATTAAGATGCATGAAGAAGGACTCATTCAAAGTTGAAATTTCTTCCAACAAAGAAGAAAGTATGTTGTAAAAGCGTGTGATGAGCTGACTAAAATCACCGCGGTGATGATTCCGAGACATTTTGGCCCGACAATCCAGGAAGTGATGATTGCCCAGTAAGATCATTTGAAAAGCACATCGCTCATCTGCATCCAGATTAGGATGCACTATGGCAGAGGCCCAATGAATCAACCTTTCTAAGCAACGTGGTTCTATAATGCCCCGGTAGGTGAGAAGACGCTGAGGGAATTTATGAAAGTATGAGGCTGGATCAGGGTTGTAACTCGGAGCTCATTCGGTCGGGGATCATCCTCGGTAAAGTCGGAATTAAGCGCATTCCGTTGGGGATCATCCTGGGTAAAGTCGGAATTGAGAGCATTCAGTGAGAGATCATCCTCGGAAAAGTTGAAATTAAGAGCATGCGGTCAGAGGTCGTACGGTCGGGGATCATCCTCTGTAAAGTCGGAATTAAGAGCATACGGTTGTATCTCGTACGGGCGGGGATCATCCTCTGTAATCCCCTCTCAAATGTGAGAGGACGATACACTAGCGTACGATACCTACCTTACACGACCTTAGTTTTGCACAAATGTTTCGTTTGGGCACGACCAGATACCTCTTTACCACTGTGAAAATTTCGCCAATTCCCGAAATAGTCGGGAAGAGGCACGCACTACTTTACTAGAAACACTTCGCCGCCAAACGCGTAGTGATTCGCCCTTACCCATAAATGAAAAGTTTCTCCAACACCACAGCAACCCTCTAGCAACCTTTTTGTGGGTGGACAACTAACATTGCGGGTGGGCTGTAAGGTCGACAGTCGTGGAAGGTAGGTATCGTACGCTAGTTTTTCGCCTTCTCACATTGAGAGGGGAAACACTGCGTAGCAGCGTAGCTAACCTTCCACGCCTTGCTTTTGACAGATACCACTGGCTATGTACCGGTGGCGGCACAAGTCGAGAAAGTAGAAAGTGACAAGTAGCTAAGTATAACGAGAGACACTCTCGCAACACCCTCAAGACTTACCTAAAGCTCCTGGTTCGAACATGACCGACCCGCCGTAAGAGCATGGACGGCAACACTTCCTCTCCGCCACACCAACACATCCTTTAAGCAAGCCTGCTGGAATGTGCAAGCGGAACTCCAACCAATAGTGTTCAGAATATCTGGTATGGAAGACCCTTTATAAAACGCCCAGGAAGAAGCTTATGCACGAACGTCATGAGATATGACCGAGGAGCCAATCAACCGATCATGGTGTTTTTTTTGTGTGCGTCTCGGATAACTGAGGAAATCCAGCGGCTCACTCTGTCCCTTTAGGTGCCGGGGCCATAGGAGGAGATGAGATGAAACAGTGTTGAGTTGCACGAAGACTCTTCGTACACTCCAGATACCGCTTTAGAGCCCTAACTGGACACCAAGGCTCCTCAGAGCGGCCTGCAAATGTGGTCAGCTTTGGCAAAATACCGGTGAAGAAAAAGTCTGGTTCTTAGATAGAAAACCTGCTCGAGGGAGTAAAGATACTCCATCTCCCTCGAAGCGCAAGTGCACCTCGTCAATGGACAGGGCATGAACCTCAGATCCATGACGACCAGAGGCAACTGACACCAGGAATGTCGTCTTCCTAGATAAATCTAGGAGATTTAGGTTCTGTAAGGGTTCAAACTCATCTGACGCTAAGAACTGTAAGACCAACGGTAAGTCCCACTGCGGTACGAGGGATCGTATTGGGGGCGAACCGAAAACATACCTTTCACCAGACTGATCAGGTGGGGGCTCGAGAAGACTATAAGATCATCTCCGAAACCTCCATGGAGTTGCCCGATAGCTGTGCGATAACCGCGGACTGTCTGGACACTCGCACCACCCTGAAACACTTCCGTAAGGAAGTCCGCAACCTGACCTACATTTGCAGAATCTGGACTGATCTCTCTATCGGCACACCATGCATGGTAACGGCGGAGTCTAGAATTGTAAGAAATTCTAGTCGACTTTCGCCTCGCCTGAGCAACGAGCGCGGCAGCCTGTTCAGAAAATCCCGCCTGAGTGTAGCATTGGCGGAAAAACGCCAGACAGTCAGGCTCAGAGCGTGCATGGTGCGCTCTGGGACAATCCGATCGGTTGGAGGACCTCTATACCAGGTCCCCGCGCATGGGAAGTCGGACCGGTTCCACTACTAGCAGATCTATATAGCAGCCTGGGAAACCACAGCTGCCGAGGCCACAGAGGGCCATCAACAGAACCAGGCAATTCTGGGAAAGAGCCACCTTCTCGAGGACTCTCGGAACCATGGTAATCGGCGGGACCAATCTACAGTCATCGCATCCCTTCCCAAAGCCTCAGGGTCCTGACTCCATGAGTAATACGCCGGCAGTTGATGGTTTACTGCGGAGGCGAACAAGTCCACGTGGGGACGTTCGATCCTCTTGAATATCACACGGCAAACCGGCCACCCGTGAAGGGTTGGTACTTGAACCTCGGGAACAAAAGCCGTTCTCGTTGGCTGCAGGGTAAACTCCTGCGCCGAATTCGCTCATGATGACTGGTTCAGAGAGTGAGATGACCGTGACTGAGCACCCTGAGAGGGTGGAACATCCGTCTGGGTGGGCCAAAAAAATGCTGGGAGGTAAATTGTCTCCCCGTTCGGGCCCTGCCATCTTCGGAGAGGGGGTAAGCTAGGCCTCGACTCTCCTGTATTACTACCCTCACCGAGCCCGACGGGCAGGGTCGGATAATGGGTCTGAGATACTGGGGCCTGACCTTGTGGCCCCAGACCCGACGCACTCGGACCGGATGTCGAGGGTGGAACATCCGCAAACCCTCTTGTCCCTCTTGAACCCTCCCACCAACGGGTACGTTTGCCATCCACATGAGGAAGGTGAGGGAACCTCTTCCCCGGGCCAGACCCCTCCTCACTTGGGGTATAATCCGGGTCCTCTTCGGAATCATAAAACTCCGAACCGTCTTCCTCCGAGCTATTATGCTCGGTGAGTTCCTAGACCTCTTGGACGGCGGGCCCTCCTCCAGAGAGCACAGCTGTTTGAGCCCATGCAAATCGTCTCTTTTATTTTTAGAGCAATTTAAGCAATGGCGACACAATTTTGACAACTGATATAAGTAGGGACATGCAAGAGCTATTACCTCCGCAAAAATCATCAAAATCCATTGCGGGAATCTTGCCATATAGGCCTACAAAGGTCGTAATTTGTATGTTATAGCGCCCTCTATATGCCTATTTCCCATAGAAAGATGTAAAACTAGATTTCTATGAAAATCAGATTTGCCCGCATGAAAATTTCATCAAATTTTTACAGAGAATGTAGTTCGTGGCAAAATGAAAAGTGAAAAGTGTGTCGCCGTTGATATTTTTTGTTTTATTCTCGTTTTGTTATTATAAATGAGACTTTCAAACAGCTGTGAGAGGGGGTCTTATGCTTAGTCGGACTGTCCCAGGCATGTTATGCACCAGGAGAGATAACCTTTTCATTATCTCAGGGTCCGCCAGCCACTGCAGAACACCCACGGTCGAGCCTGGGCCGTGCTGGGCCAAGTCAGATGGGTCAACCGCGGCTTGGACGGTCCTCTGGTCATCGTCGACCGGCAGAGCCAAGGTCGAGTGGTCCAAAGGGGCCCCGACGGATCGGTCATTGCCTGACTGGTCGGGGGAGCATCCCCGAACGAACGGGCGACCGGCAGCTCGACCAGAGTCTGCGGTTGGCCGAACGAGGTCGGGGTCACGTGTCCCTCGACCGTGGTCTCGACCGTGTCGTCGGGAGGACAACTAACGGTTGAGGGGGCCATGTCGAGATCGGGGAGATTCCCACCGTCCTGGGTTGGACGGTCGACGGTACGTTCGACCAGTTATGAACTGGAGAAATCTGGACCAATGAATGAGGGTCTCTGTAGACCATTACCGTCGCAGGGGATTCCGAGGTCGGCGGACCACGACCGCGACTACCCGCCTGGTCCGAAGTCGACGGCCTCTGACCTCCGTGTATTGAGATCCGAGGATCTCTAGGCGCTTTGGACGCAATAGGGTCCGGGGTGAAGAGGGCAGGGGTCGAACTTCCGAACGAGCTCGTCGAGAGGATCGAGCTACTCTTCCTCGAAGGGGCGGTTCGATCAGGGCGTTTTACCGACCCTGAAGGCGCCGAGAGGGAAATAGATCCCCTTATGCCCAACGACCCCGTTTGTGGGGGTGGTGCAATCTCGGGGTTAATGCCCAACGACCCCGTTACGTGCGGGGGTGGTGCATAACCGGGCCCAACGCCCAACGACCCCGAAGACGGGGGTGGAGCGTCCTTGGACTCACCTGAAATTTTGCGAGCCTTTGATTTCTTTAGATTGGCCTCAGAAATCAATTTCGTAGCTCTCAGTTCTTCCTTTCGGGCAACAAACAAGGGCCCCGAGTACAGAAAAAAAATGAGGAAAATTCTGTAACATACGGGAGAGTGGAATTACAAGGGGAGCCCGCATCGCTACTGGGCTAGTGATGCAGGGCTACATGAGAGTACAATACCTGACGACAGGTAATAAAAACACCAGAAAAACTGTAATAACCTGTCTGGATTAAAATTTAAGCTATACGTTATTTAGCTAAGGATACTTATGTGCTCAGGATTGACGTTTCTCTCTCGGTCAGTGCTTTCTATCGCCGATTTTCTGCTTGTTTTGCTACCAGCAAAAATACGTCGTGCGAGCTGTTGGAGAAACTTTTGGGTAAGGGCGAATCACTACGCGTTTGGCGGCTAAGTGTTTCTAGTAAAGTAGTGCGTGCCTCTTCCCGACTATTTCGGGAATTGGCAAATTTTTCACAGTGGTAAAGGGGTTTCTGGTCGCGCCCAAATGAAACATTTGTGCAAAAGTAAGGTCGTGGAAGGTAGCTATCGCTAGCTCAGTGTATAGTCGGAATTAAGAGCGTGCGGTCGGAGGTCGTACGGTCGGGGATGATCCTCTGTAAACTCGGAATTAAGAGCTTCAGGATGGAGATCATACGGTCGGGGATCATCGGTAAAGTCGGAATTAAGACCATACGGTTGTAGCTCGTACAGTCGGGGATCATTATGTCCGAGCGTATGTCCGAGCATACGCGTAATGCTCTGATTGACTCTCTGATTGGTTCTCTGATTGATTTTCTGGCTGATTCTCTGTTCGATTCTGTGAATGATTCAAGTAGACCTTCCCGAACCATAGAGGTAGGAGAGAAGGAGAAAGCTCAAAACCCCTTTGACCATTCATCACCGACGCGCTCGTAAACAGATCGTAAAACTCCAATGAATGTGCATCAACATTGCATTGCATCGATATACATAGTTAAGCAGATAGCGACATATATTGTAAGAATTGTGCATTTCTTTATAAAAGCATGAAACTTGGCATAAATGTTTAAAATTCAATACTGATTATTTTAAGATATGGAACCACGTCACCGTCAATCATCTTCAAGGTCAAACAAGGTCATTTGGGGTCATCTGAGGTCATTTACCTTTCTCTTGATAAATACATCATTTTTATGCATTTTAATACCCTGAGTTGATATATTGTTGTATATGATAAATACTGACCATCATGCCCATAGAGGATGGGAGAGAGGGGAAACTCTCTACCCTAATTACATTACGTAAAGCCAATTATCCAAATTATACCACAGGGCAACTCATTGTAAAAGCATAGACCAACAAAGGCCACTTCTTGGCAGGGTGTACTCTTTCATCCCTATGATCATCGCCGACAGAAGCGGCCCTCTGTTGACGATTTCGTGACACGCTCAGCTGAATAGGTCATGACCTGTGCACAGAAATGTAAATCCCCGATGCGCAGTGGTTTATTTACATTGAAAAAACGGGCAACTTCGGGCACTGTCAAGTTTGGTGTCATTGTTTAGATACGAAATTTTTTCCCCAATTCAACTTAGATTTTCGTCTCCAAATATCATACTAGTGCCCAAGCTAAAAAACTTATCAGTGCCAAGGGGGGGGGGGGGTTCCTAGGGACCAAACCCAGATAACCACTTTCCAATGGGAGTGTGATCACGCACTAACACGTAAATGAGGCGTCACGTACCAACACATACCTCACGATAAAATGAAAACCGACAACTTTGACCTATGACCCTATGGCCAATTGAAATTGTCCCTCTCCGAAAAAGAGGGGTTCCCACTTTCCATCTCAGCAACTCCAATTAGGTTGAACCAAAATAATCCTTATATCTACTATAGAATAACCCAATAATTAATTATTGCACAATAGCCAAATTTTCTACCATCTTGTATTTTTCGTCAGAAACTTCAAATCCCTTGGTTTTCCCTAGATTACACAGTTAAGAGTGGTCATGACAAACTTAAATTTGATGCTTCAGCATATAAACGGGTATTTGCTTCCGTTATACGATTTATTAATTAATTGCCTCCTAAGGTATCTATCTAAGCACATAACTCCCCAGATTTAATTACTTTAATTTTTTATACTCAACTATCTTGCTTTTTTTTCAATCGGGGGGGGGGGGTTCATAGGGAACCAACCTAATTATTTAATGAAGCTGTGTCGGATTTAATTGAGTAAAAACTAGAATCAATGTAAATCATCTAGGAACATGCTATCTCGATTTTTGGATTGAAATACTCAGAATTTCGCTGTAACCCAGATAGCATTACAACGTTGGGACAATGCTGGCCCAACATCACACGCGATAGTGGGCCAACGTCGACAAGTGAAGTCGGGCCAACGTCATGTTGGTCCGTCTGCCCAACGATGGACATGCGTCGTATTTTGACGTTGGACCGATGTTTGGCCAGCATTGGGCCAACGTTATCCCAACCATAATAAAACGATGTTTTGCCTGATAAAATCACTAATTGGGCTCCATGAATAAAAAAAGAAATTTCCCTATGGTTTTTCACACTTAATACACCAGTATAGTCATTATCTATGTTTAGGTTATTTTTCTATTAGAACTGAAAATCGACTTAACTTGACCGTGATTGAACAGGGGCCTTTGTAATAGAAGACTGACGACTATCCATGGAGTAACTTTCTGCTTGTATCAAAGTAGCAATATTAATATATCAATTGTCAAAAGCTTCAACGTATAGAAACACCCACTAAGTGAAGACTAAAGACTCATAAAAATGGCGAAATAGTCACAGAGCTTACAGAGGTGAAAAAACCCGAAAAGCTCATAGGAATTCCCTGTATCACAGATGAAAACAAAGTGCACAATCGAAAAATATAGTCACTGCAAATGCCATATGTTGATTTTTACGCACAATGTTGTAAGCATAGCCCTATTGTGCTGAAAGCCTGTCCGTTGGGCTAGAGGCCTACTAATTTCCTTTATTATAGGCTAATTAGAAGATTTAGCTAATTATAGTCTGCGGGACAACAGATTGCCACAACGTTGGCCTGCCGACCACAACACGCCCAGTTCCCCCACCCTTTTCCCACTCACCCCACGCCTTACACAATCCCCCCACCCACCCCCCCACCCCCCATGGCTACCAACCATAAAACGGACCATTCATTCCACCATTTCACCAACATCGGCCCAACGTTGGCCTGCCGAACAAAAACGACCAGTTCCACCACCATTTTCCCAACTTCACCCGACGTTGGCTTACAAACCATTATAAAAAAGACCATTCACTCCACCAGTTCCCCAACATCGGCCAACGTTGCCTTGCCGAACAAAATACGACCAGTTCCCCCACCATTTTCCCAACTTCGGCTTGACGTTGTTTGCCGACCATCTAACGACCAATTTCCCCACCGTTTTTCCAACGTCAGGCTGACGTTGGTTTGCTGACCCTCAAACGACCATTTCCCCACCGTTTCCCAACGTCCGCTTGACGTTGGTTTGCCGACCATTTACCGACCAATTTCCCCACCGTTTTCACCATGGACAAGTCGGGCTTACGTTTGTTTTGCCGACCGCGACCGTGACGACGTCTGCCCGACGTCAGTTTGCTATCTGGGAATCTGATTCAATCTCTTTGTTTTCGTCTCCACATGTAAACAAACCACTGCGCATCGGGGATATACCTTTCTGCGCCAGGACCATGCTTGTTCAGTTGAGCGTGCCACGAAATCGTCAACAGTGGGCCGCTTCTTCTGGCGAGTACTCTCCCTGCCTAGAAGTGGCCTTTGTTTGGTCTAATGCTTAACAATGAGTTGCCAGGTAATAATTGGGATAATCGGCTTTGCGTAATTCAATTTTGGGTAAGTTTGCCTCCTGCTCTTCAACTATGGTGGACGTTCAGAAAAGGTGATCTGGTGTAAACTTGAAATCCGTCTTTGGCAACTAGGCTCGGATCATGTTCCAGAGTTACAAGGCCTTTTGCTGGACTCCACTACCGCTTTAAACAATTCCAATAACAGAGCCTATCTTTAGATCTTCTAGGTTTAGATCTCTTGTTTCTGAAACAATGCCTAGTGTTGGTAGGCCTTATTTATTATTTAATATTTTATTCTTCTTTTATTATTTTTTCATATAAGTAACATTTTAAACAAGTTAACCATTACAAGCATTTGATAACGCAACAACCCTTTATATACCATTGTTCAATATTGCCGAATTCGAAAACTTGAACAAAATTTTAGGGGCATGTATATTTTTTTAAATGTTATATCTTGTCCAGAGCCGGTCATCTCCATATTTTAAGGGTGTCCTCATATTCATACCCAAACCAAAATTGCAAATTAACACTCCCCTACATAGGCTAAGTCTGCTTATGAAAGTGAATTGACTAATTAAAAAATGCACCCAAAAATGACTGATCATAACGATAGTGTTGACATTTATGACCATAGGTCTTCCTAGTTTCAATAGTCAATCAAACTTCCAACCTTATAAATTTAACCAATGCGAACCGGACCAGTCTGATTTTGCACTGTGACGAAGCATATACTTATACTTTATGTTCTACAGGCTTAATTGAATTCATCAGCCAAATAAGGCTTATTTATTTTTGTTTAAGGGCATATACCAGACAAAGACCCATGCATACCTCAATTTGTTTTGCCACACTTACAACAATAACAAGTAGAATGTCAGAGCTGAAAAGTTTTATTATTGACGACCCGGCGATGACGGCTTGGAATAGAGTCCGCCCTATAATGTAGAGGGTGTTGTTTATGATGGCTCTTGGCATGATTTCAGGTCCAAAGTCTGGCATGGCATGATTGTTTAAGGCTAACACTTAAAGGGCATGTCACATTTTCCAATCACAAAATATTAAATTTCTCATGTGATCTCATATGATACGTCAATTGAAAGAAGAGATATATATTTTACACAATAAAAAATTACATAATCAAAAATAATAGGGATTTAATAATAGGCTAAAGACATCTACTTAGGCTACTTCTGAGTTTTGCCGCTACTTCTGAATAAAAAAGCTTTCAACCATGCAAAATAATACATTTTGAAAAGCTTGAGGCGCATTATTTTTCAGATTAGTTTGCTCAGTTTAGTTTTTTGGTTTTATTCTTTCAACATACAAAATTGTAAACGCGACAGCTCAAATTGCATGTGTTTTCACTAATGAACACATAAATGCAATCAAGACATAGTCAGAACTATATAGATAAAACTATCATGAGCAATAAACATTAAAAAAAACCATTAAAGCTAGCAATGTAACAGCAACATACCAACAAATCTAATTGTGTAAATATTCACACATACATGTCTAACACATCATTACATCCTAACTCCACAATAAACCGAACACAACATCTACAACAAACACTACACGGAAACACCCATACACACTCCACTCACCACACACACACCACCCGCGCGCGCGAGCGCACACACAACACCAGCTAAAGCAGGAAATCGGCTCACCCGCACATCCAACACAACATCCCAAACATGTCGCACTTAAGATTCACATGTTCTAACTATGTAAGCACTAATATTAAAAAGGGCCCAATATAGTCATGCAGAATGGTTTGATGAATGAAAGTATTGTGGCATTTTTGGGTTGAAAAGTACCCAAAGTGGCACAGAGTGGTAGATATGATATTGCTAAACAAAATCTGGTTAGGGGCCAAATTATTCCTTCCCAATATGGGCCGCCATTTTCAAAATGGCCCGCCACCACCCTATAAAAAAGGCCATTTAATTATTGCAAATATGTGGTTGTAAAAACAAATTCTAAAAAGAAAAAACTTCAAAAAATACTTTTTAAATCAATATTTCTGCTAGGTCACAAAAAAAGTAGTTTAATCAAAATGGAGGTCAACATTGGGGCCTAAATTCAATTCAAGATGGCTGCGCCGATCACAGGGAAAAAGCTGCTTTTGGGAGTTTACAGTGCAAACAATGGGTTTCGTTGACGTTGATGATTTTCTAAAACTTTGGGGCCCTCAAACATATCCAAAACCTACATTTAGTACATGTACAGATAGCAAAATGGCTGCCATATTCAAAATGGCTGCCATATCAAAACGGCTGCCTAAATAAAAATGACAAGACTGTACATTTGATATGTTAAAGGTAGGGTTTAGTATTGATTTTATATGTGTCTGGTAAATGATCAGATTTAAGCAACATTCTAAAAATAATTGGTGTCTTGGTATGGTTAAAACGTTTTACATTTTGTCTGTTGTATTACAAAAACAATACGGAGATATTGATATTAAATAAGAATACCGTTTCTCCATGGTTCACTGGAATTGGGCAACTGAATGCTGGATGAAAAGCCATCCAGTCCTTCGGGGAGCTTAAGCCGTCTGGTACCCGTGTACAGAGATCACCAAGTACATGTACATCGAAGTCAGTGTGAATAAGAGTAGGGTGTAAACCCCTTCCACTGTTCCCAATCCGACCCCAGTGTCAAATAAACGCGCGGGGCATTTTAGGAGCGTCCGTTACAGATCAGTGATAAACCTACGGCCCGAATCAGCTTACACAGTTGAATAAATCCTTGACACCACCACAAGCCATTACGAAATGACTTGTTGGAACGCTAATAAGGAAGAAGACATACCATATATGGCATGCATGTTCAAAATGGATGCCACTATAAATTTGATAACGTACCTTAAGATATACTGATTACTGCTGATTTTCTATGTCACGTTTGTATCTCACAGGTCCAGGTCATTCTACCAGGTAATCTTTTATATGCTGTCATGTGTAATTTCTAAGAATGTTATCATATTCCAAAATAGCTGCTAATGTCACTGTGTTAGTATTTTATATGGAGTTATTAATTCATGTTTAACAATGGACCAAAATAAACAGAAATGAGTTGTCATGTTAGGCTTATACTTTTAAAAATTACCAAAGTATTTTGGATTGTTTCAGTCATTCATTTACTCATCATTCATTCCTTCATTGTTATTTCTGATAACTTTAGAACCTCCATTTATAAATATTGTATAGATGCATCCCTTCATAGTTTAAGACTAGCTAGCGATAGATGTGCTTGGTAGTGATGATGATGGTGTAATTATCAGATACTAACAATCTTACTATCTATCTCCATGCCACATGAAGAAGCAGGCTTCTACTTCAGGCCTCCGATGCTGCTGCTCAACGATACCAAAGGGTCATGCGATGCTGCTACTGTGGACCCATACGTTGTGGCTTTTTTCCTCTAGCCCTTGTTCACCAGTCTAACCTCACTGAATCTGGCTAGCATTTGGTAACGGATGAATCGCAGATTCACACCAGCACATACTATTGCCAGACCCTAGGACCAGAGAACTCTTTGTCTCTGCTGGATGTTTCACACCTCGACACCGGTTCACAAAGGAAAGAAAAACCCGGCATGGAAGCAGCAGAATCTTCCCCTGGTGTTGTAAAAACTTTTGCACCTGGAAAGGAACTCCTCCTTATAAGATCCCTGAATAACTAAATGCCAACAATTGAAAGATTATTGGTCCTCATGTACGACAGAACAATCTCCCTGTGAGAGTTTGATTATGCTCGTATGGAGATCCATTGAGTTCATTCCACCTACCTTAGAATGCTCTGCTGTATCAACACTCAAGCAGAGCAACATATCAGACAGGACATTGCTTGGGCAGGCATTGCTGCGAGCTCCATAGCTACCAGATCCAGCTGACTAAAGGTCTGAAAAATGCCGCGTCCAACAGTCCTGT
>JAMKCH010035772.1:0-25746 GCA_023653785.1 Ophioderma brevispina
CTGTGGGTCAACAAGCGTTAAAGAGACAGCACCGCGGCCTTTGTAAGCCCTACAATAGGGGACTGTCAATCACAATATTGAATACCCATCGGGACCCTCCCACCGTTAATATGCAATGACGTAGCAGCACTGACTGTAGTCACTGCTCAGTGGGCTGGTACACCGCAACGCGGCCGTCCCAATCTACCACATGGCACCGACTGCAGTCACTTGCCCGCACGCGCCTCTACAATAAATATTTCCTATAGGCCTATAATCTAAAGTTAATTTTAAAAGCCGATTTACATTACAAATGTCAGTATGTCATGTATGTCCCCATGGATTTTTTTTGTAGTACTTCTATATACGGACAGGAGAACCCGGAAGTGATGTAATGTAATAGCAATACAGGTAGGTGGCCCCCTATAATATCGATGTTATATGTGGGTACATGTTGCATATCCCACAAATTCATAACTTTACAGTGTAGTCCTATCACACTGAAATATCAATAGGATTAACTTTCCGCATATTTCACCTTGATTTTATTCTAGGCTATTTCTATTAGGCTCCTAGTCCTATAAATTAAAATAACTGGGAAAAAGACAAATAAAAAAGAAACGAAAAGAAGCAACATAAAGAAAAAAAGAATTGAAAGAAAGACCGAAACGGAAAGAGGGCAGGCGGGGGGGTAGAGGGGTGGAAAATGAGTTCGGGAGGAGAGATGCGTTGACTACACCAGTAGCCCAACCAAAGATTGAAAACATACAGACCGGAAAATCTTTAGAGACTGAGAGATTCGGGAATAAAAAGGAGCAAAAACAAAGATTGAAAACATAACGGAGAGAAGGTACATAAACCTAAAAAACGAGAAATGAAGAACAAAAAGATACTAGAAAGAGAACAAAAGACAAAATAGCATTTTTTAAATATTCATTTGTTTGTTTTTTATTTCTTGTTTCTTATGTAAATTTCATTCGTTTTTCAAACATCGGCATGACGTAACAGGCTCATTCCATCTAGATCCGTCTGCAGTCAGATTCCAGTGCACACCTTGGTTTTTCTTTTTTTTGAGTTGCGGCCCACCACCACCAATGACAGTGTTATCGATTTCGATTAGAGGAGGCTTGATCACCTACTGATCAATAGCTCAATATGGTGGACATCAATATTCTCTTGATTGACGTCCCCTATGTTGAGCTACAAAGGCCGCGGTGCGGTCTTAACGCTTGTGTGGGTCAGTACTTGGCTCACCAACATCGGCAATCGTTATGTTATGTACAACCATCATGCTTGAGCATTGGACAGAGCTAAAATTCTAGTATCTTCTTTAGTAACAAAAATGAATTATATTGCATGAGCCATTCAAACGATATGCAAAGCCTAATTAATTCCCTGAGCACTACCACATATTTTAAACAGTAACTCTTACAGTATCTCCGAATGGTCATGCCATATTGCATTATATAACATCATATAACCTTGTGACTAGCCAATCAAAATAGACCTTTTATATATCGTATGCACCTTCAGGTGTTTCTTACAACGTCGTGATTGTTAAAGGGGAATATAGTACGCTTGTGATATGCCTGTCCCCAAAAAACCCCAGATTTTACAAGATGTGGTCAATATTTTGTATCTGACAAAGTACGTTTCTTATTTAACCCTGTGAAATAGTAGGGCTAAATGATTGGTTGATTTAGATTGGAATGAAAAGGGCTCCATTTTGGTAAGCCAATACGGGGCTTACAGAATCATGTTTTTAGCTTGCATCAAAACGGATGAAATGTCACAAAAATTTGAATATGGAGTTTTGGAGTCCAAGGTCATCCAATCAAGATTAAACCCTTATATAATTAAATTGGCCCATCGTCTCTCCTTTAATTACATGGTACAACCCAATGAAAATTAATCAACAACCAGTAGTGCTGTGGGGAAAATGTGCGCCTACAAGCTGAAGCAGTGTGATAAGCCCCACTTTTTCAACTAAAGATGCATTTAGAAGTCAGCCTTTAATAATCATATTTTCTATTCACACATAGACGGACTCAAATCACGATTAATATTATCACTCTGGATTTGCCTGGTGAATTACATTAGAGGTCATTCTGAATGATCAATTCATGACCTTAATACTTCCTGTCTATTTGGTCTGTGAGTGCAACAAGGTCGAATCTGCATCGCTGCCATGTGGCGCTGCCATGTATTCCGGATACTCAATTTACCTTTACGTTGAGTCAGTGGCTCTTGAAATGAACAGTCCACCTGAAGCACCATTTTCCAGAGCCACTGACCAAAGACTTGGCATTATGTATGTTTTGATGGTATATTTTGACAATGTTGCAGCTATTGCCTTACAACTTGTTTACTCACGCTTCGATTTGTTTCTAATCAAAGTAGCAGGAATATTCTGCATCTCCTCTCCCCTATATCTGGTGATCAACGAATTCCGTTGAGCTGGGCCAGAACGTCGTACCATCTCTGGCTGGATCATATGAAGAACCCAGTGTTTGGACACGATAAGAAAGAAGACGGCAGTCCATATATTTCTTCTCCCGTAACTAATTTTTGTGTGTCATCCTCAAATTCATTCTTTATTTGAAATATTCACATAATTTGCAAGGGGAAGAGAGGAATCATTTTTTGTCTTCTATAAAATTGATTCACAATTACAATTACACTAGCAACTGCCACTATTACTATTACTAATACACTAGCATGCTGCACTTTTACTATTCTATTAGTCGATTCACACTTCCACTGCATTGCAGTGCAGTGAGTTGCAAGTGTCCTGAAATTCGTTTTAACTTGCATTGCTGTGGGTTGCACCAGTTGGAGTGAGAAAGTGATTGATATATCGCGCGCTATTACTATTACAACTGGCATGCTGCCAATTACTATAGTTTACAACCTCTACTTTGATTACCACCACATAAGCGGGAATTATTCTGGTTGGTTATCATTCCACGCGTAAAAGTAAACAATGTACTCGAACGTTTGCACAGAATCCCGTCGCGCGACACTCATACTATACCCAACTGCGCCTCGTGTGTTGTCTTGCGCCTACATTATTCCAGATCAGTTCGCACTGTTATAAGGCCTGCCTATTTGGTGTTATCAAAGTATAGTCATGCCTGCACTACGCATGTGCATGTTCACTATTACAACAAGCATGCCTGCCATAATTTATCATTTGCACTTAGCGAAATCCATCCAAAAGCTTGTTGCTATTAATGTGTAAATGGTTTATCAAAAGAGGGGAAAATGGAAGTGTTTGGAGTTCTTGGTTTAACCGGGGTGTGGGAAGGGCTGATGGTGTTTTGGGAGGGGCTGAGGTGTGGGGAGGGGAGTTGTTTATTTGGTGTGTTGAGTAGATGGAGCGCCGGGTGTTGGGGATGGGGCATCACTACAAGGAGGGGATCTTGGGTTGGGGAGGGGGGAGCTGCATGTGAGAGTGGCGTGTGGGAGGGGAGCTAGGTTGTGGAGAACTGGGTTATTGGGAAGCTGGGTTGTTGGGGGGGAGGTTTAGGATAGATGGGTGTGGTGGAGGATTGAGCCTGACTGTTAGGAGGTTGCTATTGTGTTGCAGAGGGGTTGGGTATTGGAATGTGGGGCATTGGGGGAGGGGAAGAGTAGTTGGGAGGGGGAAGGGGGTTGGGGTTGGGTGAGGAAGGGGGTTGTTCAGGTAGCGAGGCTTTGTAGGAGGAAGCTGGGGGTATTGTGGAGCCGGGCTATTGGAGAGCTGGGACTGTTGGGAAGATGTCAGGGAGACTATAGGGCTGTTAGGAGGGGAACTGGGACGATTGGAGGTGGGGATGGGCGTGTGGGGAAGAGAGCTGGTTGTTGGGAAGCTGGAAATGTAGGTAGAGGGGCTGGACTTGTTAAAATTTTGGGAGGGGTAATGGGCTGTTGGGGAGTTGAAGCTGTTTGGAAAGCTGAGGTTGTTGGGCAGGGGAGTTGGAACTTTGGTGAAGAACGGGCTGAATTGTTGGGCAAGGGCAGCTGTGACTGATGGGGGATAACTGGTACTGTTGGGAAGGGGAACTGTTGGGGAGGAGCTAGGTCTATCAGGAGTTGGAAGGTCTACTGGGTGTTGGGAGAGGGGGCAGGGCTGTGTGGGAGCTGCGTTTTTATGAGGGCGGAGCGGGTCTGTTGGGAAGGAGATTGTGGGGTGTTACCAAAGGGAGTTGGGCGGTGGGCGGGGTAGATGAGGCGTGTTGGGGGGTGTTGCAAAGGGGAAAGCTGGTGTGTTGGAAAGGCTGAGGCCGGTTGGGGGTAGGGCTTTGGGTATTAGGAAGGGGTGTTGGGAGAGGTGGGTGGTTTTTTAATTTGGTATGAGGCTATTTGGGAGGGGGCTGGGGATGTTAGGGCTAGAGCGTTATGAAGGGGAGCTCGGGCGCTGTTGGCGGTGGGAGCTGGTGCTGTGGGGAAGGAAATGGGCTGGTGGGAACAGTTGGGGTGGCTGGGAAAGGAAACTGGTTGGGGCTATTGGGGTAATGGCCAATGTTGGTAGAAGGTGGTGCGTTGGAGACAGCATTGGTTGTTGGGGAGGGGGAGCTGTGGTGTTAGAGATGGGGAGGTGGGCTATTGGGCAACCCTCCCAAAGGGAAAAACTGGGCTTGTGAGAGGGGAGCGGCTGGCAGGGGAGCTGGGATTGTTAGCGAGGGAGCTGGACTGTTGGGCAAGGACAGATGAGGGTGTTTCGGAGGGGAATTGAGACTGTTGGAGGAGTTGGGACTGTTGAGGGGGATCTTTAGTTGGGGAGAGGGAGATGGGTCCTATGGGAGGAGGGAGGGAGGGGAGTTGAGGCTGTTGGGAGGGCTGCTGGGGCTGTTGGGGAAGCTGGTCGTGGGGAAGCTGGGGCTGTTGGGGGAAAGCTATGACTGTTGGAATGCTTTGGCTGTTGGGGAGGGGAACAAATGGCTACTGTTGGGGAGGGGAAATGTTGGGGAGGAGCTAGGTCTATTGTGATTTGGGAAGGGTCTATGGGTGTTGGAGAGGTGGAGCAGGCTGTTGTGGGTGCTGTAATGTTTTTACAACAAAGGATCTGGTCTGTTTGGGAAGGGGAGTTGGAATGTTAGAAGGGGACTGGAGTGTTGGGAGGTAGATGAGGTTGTGGGGAGGAGAGGGGGTGGGGTTGCAAAGGGGGAGGAAAAGCTGGGACCTGTGGGAAAGGATGAGGCTGTGGGGGGGGAGCTAGGGCTATAGGAAGAGGGGCTGTTAGGGTGTTGGGACGGGGTTGTTGGGAGGGTGGGTGGTTATGGAGGCTATGGGGAGGGGGCTGGGGGGGGCGGTTGGGGTAGAGCTGTTAGGAAAGGGAGTTGGGGCTGTGGGGGGGGAGCTGGGGCTGTGAGGAAGAGGGAACTGGCTGTGGGGGGACAGTTGGGGGCCTGCTGGCGGGAAACCGTTGGATGCTGGGGAAGCAGATGGTGCTGTTAGGGAGGGGGCAGACTGGGGCTATTGGGCTTTGTGCTGGGGCTGTTGGTGAAGCTGGGCTGTTGGAGAAGAAGAAGATGGAAGGTGGGGAGGGGGGGAGCTGGGTGTTAAGGAGGGACGCTTGGAGAAGGGATTGTGGGAGAGGGGAGCTGGGCTGTTGGGGGGATGGGAGTTGGTGTTGGGGAGCTGGGGGTGATGGGACTTGGGGAAGCTAAGCTAGTTGGGAATGCTGGACTGTTGGGGATGGACTGCTGCTGGGGTAGTGCGCGGGGGGATGAGGTGTTGGGGAGTTGAGGGAGTTGTTTTATTTGGAAGGTGTCCTAGTGTGTTGAGGAGGGGGGGGGGAGGGGGCTGGTGTGTTAGGGAGGGGGAGCAGCTGATTAGTTAGAGGGAGGGGGGGTTGGTAGGGGATTGGGTGTTGGGGAGAGGGGGGACTAGGGAAGCTGCCATGTGGGGGGAGCTGGCGTGTTTCGTGTTGGAGTGCAAGCTAGGATATTGGGGAAGCTGGGGTGGTTGGGGAGAGAGAGTAGGGTGTTGGGGAGGTTTAGATGGGTGGTGGAGGTGAGTGGTTGATGGGGATGGGTGGGAACTGTGTTTTTACAAGGAGCTGGTCTGTTGGGCAGGGGAGTTCTGGGGTTTTCGGGAAACTGGGGTGTTGGGCAGGTACATTGAGGGTGTTGGGGAGGGGGGGAGCTGGGGTCTTCAACGAGGAGAATGGGGCTGTTTGGAAAGGATGAGGCTGTGGGGGGGGGGGGAGTGAGTTTCTTGGTGCGATGTGGTGTGGTGTTGGGAGGTGGAGGTGGTATGAGGCTGTTGGGGAGGGGAGCTTTGTGGATTGTGAGAAGGAAACTGGGCTGTTAGGGGAATAGTTGGGGCTGTTGGGGAGGGGCTGGCTATTGGGGGGTACTGTGTCCTGTTGGGGAAGCTGGGCTGTTGGAGAAGAAGCGGGCTGTTGGGGAGGGGGACGATGTGGCTGTTAGGGATGGGGAGGTGGGCTATGGGGACTGGTACTGTAGCGGAGGGGAACTGTTTTGGAGGAGCTAGGTATATTGGTGAGTGGAAGGTGCATGGGGTTGTGGGAGAGGGGAGCAGGATGTGACGGTGGGGGCAGCCTGGAGTTTTGGAAAGGGGACCTGTGTTTTGACCAGGGTGAGAGCGGAAAATGAGTCTGATGGAAGGGGAGTTTGGGGTGTTCATAGGGGAACTGGGGTGTTGGGAGGTACATGAGGGTGTTGGGGAGGAGGACTGTGTTGGGTAGTGCCAAAAAAAAGAGTGGGGGGGGGGGGGGGGGAAGCTGGGCTGTTTTGAAAGGATGAGGCTGTGGGGGGGGAGCTAGTTCATTGGGAGATGTGGTTTGGGGGAGGTGGAGGGGTCATGGGGCTGTTGGGGAGGGGACTGTGGTCTGTGAATGAAGGACTGGGCTGTTAGGGGAATAGTTTTGGGGTGGGGGCTGAGCTGTTGGGGAGGGTCCTATTGGGGTAACTGTGTCTGTTTGGGGAATCGGGCTGTGTTGGAGAAGCGTGGGCTGTTGGGGAGGGGAAGCTGTGGCTTTGTGATGGGGAGGTGGGGGCTATGGGACTGGTACTGGTAGGGAAGGGGAACTGTTTTAGGAGGAGCTAGGTATATTGGTTGAGTGGGAACGGTGCTACTGGGTGTGTTGGAGAGGGGAGGCATTACTGTGGGGAGCTGGAGTGTTTTGGAAAGTGGACCTGTGTTTTGACAAGGGAGCGATCTGTTTCTGATGAGGGGAGTTTGGGGTTTTTAAAGGGCAAGGGACTGGGGTGTTGGTGGCAGATGAGGGTGTTGGCAAAGGGACTGAGGCTTTTGGGAATTTTGCGGCTGTTGGGGAGGGGGAGGGGACTGTTGGGGAGGGGGATGGGACTGTTGGGGAGAGGTGATGGGGGTTGGAGGGAGCGAGATGTTGGGAAATGAAGGTGTTGTGGAGGGGAGCTGGGACTTTTGGTGAAAAGGGGCTGGGTTGTTGGGCAAGGGCAGTGGGGCTGATGGGGGGGGAAGCGTGGGCCATTGGCGAAGCGTGGCTGTGGGGAGGGGGAGTTGTGGGTGTTAGGGATGGGGAGGTGGGCTATTGGGCAGGGGGAAACTGGGGCTGTTGAGGAGGGGAGCAGGCTGTCGGGGAGCTGGGGTTGTTAGGGACTGGGGAGCTGGAACTGTTGGGCAAGGACAGATGGGGCTGTTTGAGAGGGGGAAATGGTACTGTGGAGAGGCGGACGCTGGCTGTTGAGGAAGGAGCTGGGAGTGTGAGGGGAATCTGGAGTTGTGGGAGAGGGGAGCGGGTTGTGGGGAGGGGAAGAGGACTGTTGGGAAGGAGTGCTGGGGCTGTGGGGAAGACTGGGCGTTGGGAAGGGAGCTGTGACTGTTGGGAATGCTGGGCTGTTGGGGAGGGGAGCTGGGACTTTTGGTGAAACGGGGCTGGGTTGGTGGGCCAAGGGCAGCGGGGGCTGTTGGGGCCGTGGGCCCCCTTGGGGCGCGTGGGCTGTTGGGCGGGGGAGTTGTGGCTGTGTTAGGATGGGGCGGGCTGGGCTATTGGGCAAGGGGGCAACTGGGGCTGTTGAGGCAGGGGCGCCGGCTGTCGGGCGCTGGGGTTGTTCGGGGGGGCGCTGGCCTGTTGGGCCGGCCCGATGGGTGTTTGCGCGGGGGAAATGGTTAATGTTGGAGAGGGGAGCTGGGGTATGGAGGGAGAGATGGGATTGTTGAGGGAGGGAATCGGAGGGTGTGGGAGAGGGGAGTGGGGTTGTGGGGAGGGAGAGACTGTGGAAGAGTGATGGGGTGTTGGGGAAAGCTGTGGGCTGTTGGGGCGCTGTGACTGTTGGGAATGCTGGGCTGTCGGGAGGGGAGCTGGGGACTTGTGGTGAAGAGAGAGCGGGTGTTGGAAAGGGCAGCTGGACTGTGGAGAACTAGTACTGTTGGGGATGGGGGAAGGAAATGTTCTGAGGGGAGCTAGGCCACCCTAATGATGAGTTAGGAGGGGATACCCGGGTGTGGAGGGGGGCCGGAGCTGTGAAGGAGCGGAGTGTGCCAGTGTGGGAATGGGGATGAGGTGTTTGGGAAAAGGAGATGAGGGTTTTGGAGTCGGGGTGGGGGAGCTGGGATGTTGCAAAGGGGAGCTGCAATATTGGTCATAATTAGTTGGGACACTTGCCCTCAATTATGCCATGTCCCAAGGAAATTTTGTGATTGTTTTAGAGGAAACATACATATCATTTTGTTCGTCTGATTCACTACTTCCGCAAACACCGTGCACCCTCCAGCTCCCATCAATCAACGTTGGGATTACATTATGTAGCACAGCGTGCTTCTAGTGACCAACACTGATCCAGGAGAGCGGGGAGTTCACTTAACATTTAACAAGGCAGAGTGTCCCAACAATTATGTCCAAGATTGTGGAGCTGTTGTGAAAGGCTGAGGCTGTTGGGAAGCTGGAGCTGTATATATAGGAAGGGGAGCTTGGGCTGTTGGGGAGGGGGATCTGGGGTTGTGGGTGGAGTTGTTAGGGAGGGGAGCTGGGCTGTTTGGCAAGGGCAGGTGGGGCTCTGTGAAAGGAAAACTGGAACTGTTGGAGTGCAGGAGCTGGAACTGTTGGGGAGGAGCTGGGCTGTTGGAATTGTGGTCATGGGGTATTGATCAGGAGCTGGAGGTGTTTGAAAAGAAGAGATTTGAAGGGAAGTTGAGGTATTGGGAGGGGGAGCTGAGGTGCTTGGAAGGGGTACTGGGGTTGTTGGGGAATTCTGGTTCACTATTTTGAATGATCTTTATTTTGAAATAGGCATAGCCGTATAGGGGTTGTTATTCCGAAAATAAGCAAAAAGGTTATTATTCCGATAGGCACATTAAGGTCATTATTACAAAATGATCGTAAGGGTCCCCTAAACCAGATTCTCTTAACCCTAACCCTATGAATAATTCCCCCTGTGATAATTTTGGATAAATGATATCGTATACTTTAAAATAATGCCCTTGGAATTTCAAGCAGTCCTAGTTGGGGAGGGGGGCCAGGGCTGTTGGGAGGGGAGTCTGGCCTCAGTGGCCTGTTGCGTTGAATTGACAGCTCTATATTACCCCACCGTACCCGTAAGTATTTGCATCACCGATGCTCTTTTTTAACTTGCTGTAGATTTTGTCCAATGTCTCTTCCCGTTCTTTCGCATCAATCGCCATTTCAACACCTCACAGCTCCACCACATCCCATTTTGCCTCCTCATTCACTTCCTTCGTCTCCTGTTCTTCCTTCTTTGCCTTCTCCATTTCCATCTTTGCCTTCTCCCCCACTTTATTTTCCACCTGCATCATAACGTAATCCATGAATTCTTCGACTTCTAACTTAATCCTCACTTGCTCCTCCATGTATTGTCCATCTACCATCTCCTCGGTATGCCCAGCTGAGAGATTTGTCTGAAAAAAAATGAATATTAATATGTGAAGGTTTAAGTGCTTTTACGAAACTTTGGAGAAATGTCAATACTCAAAACGATAATGTCACATTGTCTAACAAAATACTTGTAGTGTCTTCGAAAGAATCTTCAATAGAAGCTCAGAAAAACGTATTCTGGGATACGAGATACTCTCTAAATGTAGACGAGTGAAAATTTCACTCCCCAAAAGAGCTAAACTCTTGTAAACCACTCCAAAATGAGTGGTTTGTATTTAAAAAGAATGAATTTCCACTCAAAAAGAGTAAAAAATCACTCCAAAAAGAGTGGATTTCCACTTGTTTGAGGAGTTAAACGAAGGACAACACTTTTGAGGAATGCAACGAAGGACAACACGTAAACGAGTTTAAATCCACTCTTTTTGGAGTGATGTTCACTCTTTTTGAGTGGGAATTCGCTCGTTTTAAGTACAAACCACTCATTTTTGAAAATTGTTTACAAGAGTTTCCACTCTTTTGAAGAAAGACATTTTCACCCGCGTACATTTAGAGAGTAAACAAAATTGATTATGCTATGACTTTTATACAAAAATGTTTGAACAAAGAACAAAAGTTTTCTTTCGGACTAAGTTGTTTTGTTTATAACCAACATTTGTTTTCATTGCAACCAAAAGTTGTGTTCATTATTTTTGTTTAACCTTCCTCCACTCGTCTTCGGTTCCTCTTTCTCCTCGCCTCCTCAATGTTTAGGTCTTGCCTTCTCCTCCTCAATTTATTTTCACGTCATCTTTTTTATCGTACATGATAGCCTCCGCCTCCTTCACTAACTCCTCCTCGATTGTCCCTCCACTGTCTCCTCCGCGTACTCAAAGACTGCCTTGAGAGGCATTTCTACTGATTGGCTATCACAACTACTTCGTCAGAAAAGTGGACGTGACGAGAGTCGTGTCCAGTGCTACGTTTGGTTCGAGTTGGAAGATAAGGTGAAATTTGCCTGAAAAAAATTAATATTCATATACCAAGGCGCGTAACCGTAACGAAACTTTGTTGGAAAGCCGACACTCTAAAAGATTGTGTCACATTGCCTGTAACATAAAATGTACCTTTGAACGAAACTGTATTCACTGTTATGCGGAGCCAAACAGACTTTCTGATTTATGACAACACAAGTTTAACGTACATCTTGGCAGATTTACTCGCAAGACTTGTAACCTCATCTGACGGTGAACGAACACAGCAGAAGCATGATATCAGGCGTGCTCCAGATTAATCTAAGAGGAGAAAGCGAAAAAACAATGATCATTATAGTTGGCTTACTATACTTATACAGTGTGTCCAAAAGAAATGCAACACTTGGTGCCACCCGCCATAAGTTTTGACAAAAGCACATAACTATTTGTTGTTTGTTTCAAGGTTATTAGGAATATTAGCTTAATGTCCCTGAAAAATTCATAGTGATAAAGTCAATGGTTTTAAGATGACTCCAGCAATAAGTAACCCACAGGAGCGTTTTACAAAAATGAAGAAACAGAGAACTACTGGCCACAAGGGTGACACTGGTGCCAAATGCAATTGTGATTGCAATCAACATTTAATGCAAAATTTCTTGCAGATATTTTGGTAATATAAAAGTACCTTTCAAGAAGATATTCAGATAAAACTTATATGACTATAAGTCTTCGACAAACACCATGTTAATAAAAATTATGTGTTGGGTTGCAACTTGCTTAATGTACATATCAACTTAATGAAAAAATGGTTTTCAACACAAAACTCAATAACATGATAACAGTTTCATTCTGTCATTCAATTTTGGGATAAGTAACTCTGTGCGCTTTCTCAAAATGATGGTGATAGTTAGACTCTATCCAACGATTTCTAATTTGAACAATACGAGGTGTTTGTTGGTCGCACTTACCAACTTCCATCTTAAAAGTGTGTTAAAAAGGCCGTCTTTATAGCTGTTTGTTATTACCGATGGAAACATTCAAATGTTAATATTTGTTTTGCAGCCCATAGTAGTAGTAAAACCAAAGTTTTAAATCCGGTTTGGCCCCCGTGGACTAGGGTGGCCGGATTCACTCACACTCGCAGCAAAACCGCCCTCCTCCTCTTCCACTTCACCCGAGTCAATTGCATCCTCCATCCTCAACCCTAACACTCCTATATACTCTCCTCCTCCACTTGCGTCTTCCAAGTCTTCTTTGGACGTCCTCTCCTCCTCAACCTCCCACCTCAAACTCAAAAAGAGCCCTTCATAAAACATGCCCAGAATCCTCCTTCATCAGCCGTACCCGTACCAACGAACACTATTCGTATTGCCCAAACGCGTCCATCACCTCTCCAAACCAACATCTGCATCAAATCCTCGGTCTTCATCCAATCGTCAACTTCACCACCACACATCGCTCTCATCATTGCTCTCTTGTCCTCCTCAGAATCCAATATCATTTTCGATAGACACCATGTCTCAAATCCCATACAGCATCAATGATTTCAAGCAGCTCTGATACACCATACCTTCATCTTCAAATGATATCTTTTCCTTGCCAACATCCTCCCGCCTCCCTAAACTCCACCATCCATACCTCACTCTTAGCTGTCACAACCACCTCGCAACCACCTCCCCCATAAACCCTGTCCCCCAGGTATGTGAAACTCCTTCAACGATTCCACCTCATCACACAACGTTTCCTTAGCCGTTCCACCATCTCCCAGACCCTCACACACATAAAATTGGGGTCATCTGCTTCATTTTGTATATACATCTTCCGTGGATCCATTTACCGCATTTCTCAAACCACACTGAATTGCTTTTCCCCTCTTCGCACCGCACGCCACATGGGTTCTACATGCCACTACAAACTCCCTCTCCACCCCGTCACCAGCACTTTGTCTTCTCAAGGGGTTACCTTAAGCCATTACTTTCAAAAGCCTTCTTCCATTAAAAAAATTCTCTCTCAGGTCCTCCATTGTCTCACTCATTAAAAACCAAGTCATCAGCATAATACAAATCCTCACTATTCAAACCCTTCTTTTGCACTCTCGTAACTACGTCAATATCATTGCAAAAAAAAAGTCAACGGCCGACGAAAGTACAGACCATTGATGCACACCCACCTTCACCTCAAACTCTCAGACAACTCAGACCCATTCTAACTCTTGTCTTTGGTCCTTCATACAAACTCATCACGCTGTATAACCATTATTCTGGTATTCCCTCTCGTTCTCATTGCCCACTCCGTCACTTTCCTCGGTACCCGATCAAATGCCTCCTCCAAGTCTACAACACATATACAACTTCTTCCCTTTGGCTCGATATTCCTATGCAACCTCCAATATACACTGCATCCATCTGTTCCCTTCCCTGACATAAACCCAAATTGCATCTCATCCACTTTCCACTATCTTCCGAATTCACGGAATAGACGTACCCAGGAATATGAAAAATGGAGGAATCAAATGGTAGATTTGGGCTTTTTCCCTTTTTTTTCATGTGAGTTCTCTAAAATAAGTTGGATAAGAAGACTATGGCACAATGGAATTCCTTTAGTTAGGAATTTGTTCCCAAATGTTTTAAATACGGTTCAGATAAACGGAGTTCCTTTTACCCATTGATATTTAAAATGTACAAAAACGAGTTTGGAAAGGGGTTTTGAAGATATGAATCTTACTAATAATTCAAGAAATCCATGGTAGGCCTATGTTGTAAATGTTTGTCCCTTGATCTCGCCGGTCCGGGGTTTAGGATGCCAAACACCCCTTTCTTCTCATAGTCTGTGAAACATTCCAAAAATGTCCACCACATAGTTTTTTTCATAGTAGAGTATTTTTGGCGGAGAGCTTTTCTCAAAATCGTAACGTTTACCAAGGAGGAAAAATTGTGGAAAAACAACAGAAAATGGTCAAATCATCACTGACCGGCAACGTTGTGGCAACGCACTTTTCAGGTCAACCGATAGTAGCGTGGTAGTAACAGCGTGCGGAATGCGTGCTGCGACAGTGTACACGAGGCGAGTTGCTAGGGTGCGTGTGTAAGAGAGGCGCGTGGTCGTTGTTGCTAAGGGTGTGTGTAGTACGCATAAACTTTTGTTGGGGCAACCGGGAAGATATTTTGCTTTGGTTGTCGCTGCGTGGCCCCTATACACGGCGCCGGTCAAAGTTGACGGGGGTTTGAGCTTCAAAAATATGATTTATTCTTCCAAGTTTCTTTCACGACATAACTGTGAGGACACGGGGTGTGTCGACGACTGGCCCCTGCATGCATGGCGGACACGGTCACATTGCACGGAAGGTTTATCGGACACAGAAAAGTACGGACACTTTTAGTAAGTTTATCATCAACTTTTCCTTGCACGACACGGGGGAGTTACGAAAAGAGGATTTATGGGTGTGAAAGCGAGAGCGAGGAGAGAAGTAGAGGATTAGAAGACGGTAGGTTTCGAAAAGGGACCTTAAAAGCCTTAATAATCAGGGCGCGTCCCTGGGACCTTTTTGGGGGGGGGGGCTTGGCTCATTTGCCCTTAATCATTGGGGACGTTGTATCGTATTACCGACAAAAAAAACCGGCTAGCTTCAGTGACACCGGTTGACCCGATTGTTTTTTTTTTTTTTTTTGGAGTCGCATCGATAATCTAAAGGAGCAGGGATTGGGGATTCTAGATCATATCCAAACTCAACTGCAGCATATTTTTATTGTTATTGGGCCATTCTCCAAAAAGTAACTCCAGTAGAGTTATGTCGTTCTTTGATCCAGAAATCTTTTGTTGGGCGATTAAAATAAGAAACAGTGTTAATTCAGTTAGTTCTGTGCGAGCCTCTACGTGGACAATATATTAGTTTTCTATACTTGAAATATCTGATGTCTGTAAGTTTGCTCCTTAAAGACCTAAAAAAACACGCCAAAATGGTGTTTCCGTAGCTCTATGCACGTACTTTACAATGGAATACATGATCTCAATGTCCAAGTGTTTCATACCTGTGGTTTTTATTTCTAAAATGCATCTACTGCTATATGATAGTTATAATTTCTTCTGATAGCATTTCTGGTAAAAGCTACAAGGAAAAACCTATATGGATTCCGTCGAATCATTGTAAAATTACGTTATCAATGTGTTAACTCGATTGTTTGAAAAAAAATAACTGCAATGACAGTACTTTTGCATAGCTCAAAGGCAAAAATATGCATCCATTGGGTGGGGATTAGCCATAACATTTCAAAAATGCTTGGTTGCAATTTTGGTCCTCGATAAAAAATTATATCAAAAATATTTAATACGTCCGTTTTAAGCATTGGATATTACGTTATGCAAAACTAAATTAAGCAAGAGTCTAGACTGCTAAAAGAGATACTTGGTTATAGGCACACATACCCTGACCTCGATTAGAACCCCAAACTCGGCAATACCCAGGATTACACGCAGTTGTCTAAATATTAGACAATGAAATACAACAAAATGTATATTCGTTATGTATATTACGTTATCAAAACGAAGACGAAAAACAACAGGAGTCTTCTATTGACGTCTTATGTCATTTTATCGCTTCTGCCATTGCTCCTCGAGTATGGTGAGAATTGTTGACAACCAAAAAGGTACGATAGTACTTTCTTTACCGCTTTTACCCAAATACTTTGTGTATTATATGCACAGGTAGGGTTTAATATTGTGCTGTTTTGTGCACTTGTGATAATATAATAGGGAAGTTTTGTGTTTTGTAAGTACTGCTACAGCCTATGTCATGCAGTGTGCACACGGGATGTACACAACGCCTATTAGGTGTGCATATGGGGGTTTTACGGTACAAAGTCGGGCCGTCCATGCGATAAACGTAATTATACGCAATAACAGATGGGGCGTAATGTCACAGTTTTAGGGGGTCGATTTAAAACATTTTGTTGATACAATCCTCGTTACAAGGTCATGATTATTTAAAATTATCTGAATGTATTAGAAAAACAGAGATTTTAAATCTGACTCCGCGACTACATAGATAGGCTAAAGGAAAAGAAGGGCTAATGGACCCAGTGTCGGCTATTTAAACTACAATTTGTTGCAAAACGTAATGATATTATAAATTCTGACCAATTGTGCATCATTAAAATAAATTTAATCTTAGTTTTCCAGCGTATCGTCAGAAAAGAAACAGAACTTCAAATGGAGACTCAACAAAGTTTAAAACCGGCGTCCAGAAATATTATATAATACACTGAATTTACCTAACCTGAGGCCAGAAGGTAGGAAATATGCTGTGATTCTACAAAGAAGTCCCCAGCCAGAAAAGGAAAGAGAAGTGGCAGACGTGCCTCCTGTGATAAATAATGCGATTTAAATACAAATAAAGTGATTACAAATATTACCCGTATCGGTTAGCAAGGGCCACAATCGAGACAACTATACCAGAACTTACCTGCGGAGTGAAGCATTAGCTGTTGGAAAGTATAATTTAGAATATCCATGTATTTTATCAAAGGACAAATTGATCTAATTGTAACATTTTGGGAAAGATACATTTTTGTCATCGTTTGGCAAAAACAACCTTTTTTAATATTCATTGTAGTATTTGGGCGTGTTGAAATGGGCACTTTAGAAAATGCTTTTATTTACTGCATTTATTGATGTATATTATCGTTATCCATACAACATCTTGAAAACGATGATATTAAGAATAGATTTACAACTCGTATTCCATGCAAGTGATGAGTGAATTTTAAAAGAGGTGTAAAGATTGCCTATCAAAGGCAAATAAATTTAAGCCGTCAGAAACCGTGTTACTATCAAATGCAAAAAGAAGACCTTATCTTGTTTGAAAAACAGATTTTCGTAGATCGATAAAAAACACAAAATAGACTTACAGGACAGACTGCCGTTAAGTACCTATTTTTCTCATATCAGCAATTACTTTCCGCCACAAGCATTCCTGATATGTCTCGCACCATTTAAGCCATAATTCATGAATCCAGTATTAAGCCTTCTTTTAAAAATCAAAATTATCCGAGATGCCTATTGGATACCGTAATATAACAAGCCCCAAAACAGGAAAACCAACTCATTTGGAGGTTCACTGTAAAAATAGAGGAAAGCAAGTGTTCCATAACTTTTTTGTTCCATGATGTTTGATATGTTAGCTAGTAAAAAATGATGATAAACATTTTTGTGCGACTTTGTTTCTGCATTTTTCATTGAATGGATCACTTTTTGAGATAGCCCATAGAAGCTTTGCCTGCTGTAATTCTTGCATACCCTCATCAAAAACAGCTTTTCAAAAGAAAAATGTACCGACGAAACATGTTCCATGCTGGCTACGAACTCTGCTCCGATGGACTTTTCCTCCTTCCCCGACTGGCTGTCGAAACCACCCCCCCCCCCCCCCCCCCTGTGCGCCCCACTGTTAAGAATATGGCAATTCCCCGCATGCCGGTGCAATCCTGATGACATGGCCCGTGAAGCTTAAGTAGAATATGACGAATGTGGTAACTGACGGAACTTAACGCCGATGATACTTTAATTTTCTGAATTACCCTTTTATTTTGAGCAATCGTACCATCTGGAACGACTACGATGTGAAACAAAAGTAGAATAATAAGTGCTGGAACACAGTGTCCGTCACAAGGGTTGAGATGATTAAAAAGGAAAAAAATATGTAAAATAAACCTGGGAGCATTCCGGTTGCGAGTGCAAATTTACGAAATTACAAATGCGACCTACAGGAAGACAGACCCGTTCTTCATGATCGCTTCCTCCGTTTCAGTGATCGCTTCCGTTTCAGTGATCGCTTCCATTTCATTGATCGCTCCCGTCACTCACTATAGCGGTAGACCCGCGCAAAGCGCGGGGCTCCCCGTTGATGGATGAATAATTTGTGAAAGTACAATATTAGAGTGATTACAAAATATGACACGGATCGGTATTATAAGGGCACAATTCGATTACACTATACAAAACTTATGCGGAGTGAACGGCGTGAAAGCAGTAGCTTTGGAAAGTATTAATTTAGAAAATTTACCATGTGATTTGTTGTTGGAGTTTATCAAAGGACAAATGATCTAATGGAAAATTTTGGGAAAGATACATTTTTGTCATCGTTTGGCACAAAAACAACCTTGTTTTAAGTATTCATGGTAGTTATTTTGTGGCTCGATCGTGTTGAAAATTGGGATTTAGAAAATGCTTTTATTTACTGCATTAGTGCTGTTATTATTACGTTATCCATACCAACCTCTTGAAAACGAATGATATTAGAATAGATTTACATCGTATCCATGCAAGAGTGAGGATTGAATTATTTTAAAGAGGGTTTGAAAATGCTATCAAGGCAACAAATAAATTTAAGCAACAGAAAAGAAAACCGGGTTACTATCAGAATGAAAAAAAGAAGACCTTATCTTGGTTAAGATTTTCGTAATAATCGATTTAAAAAAACACAAAAATAGACGTACAGGGAAAGACTGCCGTTAAAGTATATTGTCTAAATCAGCAATTACTTTCGACACAAGCATTTCTGATATGTCTTCGCCACCATTAAGCAGCATCATGAATTCAAGTATAAGACTTTTTTTTAAAAGCCAAAAGTTATCCGGATTGCAATTGATAACGTAAGTACCGGATATACAAGGCCTCAAAACAGGGAAAACACAAATTAATTTGGAGGTGTCAAATGTAAAAATTTATAGGAATCCCACCCCCAGGAATAGCAGTGGTCATAACTTTTGTTGTTCCATGATGGTTGATATGTTACGCTAATAAAAAATGTATGATCAATACCAATTTTTGTGCGCGACTTTGTTTTTGCCAATTTTTTTTCACAATGGAAGAATGAAGGGGAGTCACTTTTTTGAGAATACACCAATTAAGCTTTGCCTGCTGTAATCATGCATACATACCCTCATCAAAAAAAAAACAGATTTTCAAAAGAAAAAGTACAGACGACACATATTTCCATGCTGCTACGACTCTGTCCGAATGGATCTTTTCCCGACTGGCTGTCGTGTCGAAACCAACCCCCACCCCCCCCCCCCCCCCCCCCCCCCCCCCCCCGGTGCGCACGCCACATGTTAACGGAATTATGGCAATTAGCCGCATGCCGGGGCAACCTGATGCATGGCCCGTGAAGCTTTAAGTAGGAGTAGAAGATTAAGAATGTGGTAACTGACGGAACTTAACGCCGATGATACTTTAATTTTCTGAATTACCCTTTTATTTTGAGCAATCGTACCATCTGGAACGACTACGATGTGAAACAAAAGTAGAATAATAAGTGCTGGAACACAGTGTCCGTCACAAGGGTTGAGATGATTAAAAAGGAAAAAAATATGTAAAATAAACCTGGGAGCATTCCGGTTGCGAGTGCAAATTTACGAAATTACAAATGCGACCTACAGGAAGACAGACCCGTTCTTCATGATCGCTTCCTCCGTTTCAGTGATCGCTTCCGTTTCAGTGATCGCTTCCATTTCATTGATCGCTCCCGTCACTCACTATAGCGGTAGACCCGCGCAAAGCGCGGGGCTCCCCGTTGATGGATGAATAATTTGTGAAAGTACAATATTAGAACGAAATTTTACAGATTTTATGGTTTTTACTGAAATCTATAAAACTGGAGTGGAAACGGTTGTTTGATAAACAGAATTTTGTGTGCACGTGCTTTAACAAGGCCTATGATACATTTCATCTTCAACCATTGTAAAGAAAGAAAGGGGTGTTAAAAAGTTCTATGAATCATGCTGAATTGAGAAATCTGTCCCAGCTGTATACGATGGGAACAAAGAATTTTTTTTAATACTCATTTTGATGTAAACACGTTGGAAAATATTTTAATTTCCTTTCAAATTTCGCAAGATGTCATTTGAGGTGGTTACAATACCGTATTGTGTGCACCGTATCTTGGCCACGAATTTGTTGAAGAGATGATTTATTACTTGCAATAATCATCTCAGCACTCACCTTCCGAGGTGTCCCGCTGCCTTGCCTTTTTTCATTTCCTGAAATTGCTCACCACACCTCCTCCGGCTGACCCCCTCAACTGGCTCTTAACCACACAAGCGTCCACCTTTCGATCCACTCCATTCTCCTCTCTTCCCCTGCGTCATGATCTCCTCCATATGCTTTTTTCCAACTCTAACCTCTATCTCTCCACTGAAATTCAACTTTCCATCACTTTCCCTCATACATCTCTCCCTTCAACATCTCTTCCATCCTTTTTTCATTGCTTTCACTATCTTATATACCCTTGTTTTTTTTTTTTTGGATTCCCTCTCACTTCACTCAGCCCCTTCCTCACCTCCTCCTAAATTCGTACCCTTCGCAACCACTTCTTTGCTCGCTTCTTCAATCGCTTATAATACCTCGCTTTATTCTCATCCGTAAATACTGTTTTTCCTCATATCCTTATGCATCTTTTCTCTCACTATCGCCTCCTTCAGCTCTGCATTCCACCACCCTGTATCTCTCCTACTCTCCCTCTCCTACCTTTCCTCTTTTTCCCACACCCTTTAGCAACATGCCTGGTAACACCCATTTTTTAGAGCCTCCCACAAATCCGACACTCAGGCACCACGAGCTCCCCAACTCTACTCTCGCCTCAATTCTTTCTTGCTCTCTTCTTTCAGCTTCCATACTTTCCCCTCCTCGCCTGCACTACCTCCTTCCTCACCGTCACCCCTTTTCACCTTTTTCTATCCAAATCGACAACCCACCAACCTGTGTTGCAATTCCACTGGAATCACCTTAACATTCTTCAAAAGGTCCCTTCCCCTGGCCCATCACTCACACAAATCAACCATGTCTCATTTCCCTCGACTGCCAGCTACACGTTCACTTTCTCCTTGTCCTCGTCTCTGACACGTTTCGCTACACATAACTCTTTTTCAATCACAAACCCAAAAACAATCTGTCCGTCCGAGTACACCTCTCCCCAAACCCATTCCCTCCGTGAACACATGCCCCTTGAAATCTCCAACACACAGGACCAATTTCCCCACACTTTGGTAACATCACATTCATGTCAATTAATCATAAAAAATGCTCCTTCTCCTCGCACTTCCTTCCACACACACTGCGGGCAATATCCTCATACCAACCTCACCACCTCCTCCTCAAAAACCATTACGATGGACATCCCCCTATCACTCTTCCTTCTCACCGCCTCCACCACCTTTTCACACCAAATATTTATTCCTCTTTCAACCATAACCCCACACCCCCATCCCCTCACTATTACCTACCCGCCCACCACAAAAATTTGTACTTTCTTCCTTCTACCCCTACCCCATCAGCATCCTAGCCCCTTCCCCTCTCCACCTCCCCCTCACCAGATATACGGCCACCACCCTCCTCTCCTCAAGTTTCCTCAAAACCTCAACACCTCTCCCTTCAGACTCCCAAATTCCATGTTCCAACCCTCACCCCGATCCGCTCATCGGGCTTGCAGCACCTGTCATTTTAAAAAAGTAAATGGTGGTTGACTTCTGTTTATAGTGGTGTTCTCACATAAAATACAGTGTCGTATTTGTAGTTTGGCGCCCCTCAATTTGGTAAATTTGGTACTTTTTTGATTTCTTCTTGGTTATAATCTTAAAAAATAATGACGCGTACCTTTATGAACTCTTCGTGACATTAATCTTACCTACAATAAAGAATAATTAGTCATTTGCTTTTGTTCACAACTTCCGGCCAAAACCTTGTGCCAAGCGTTGTAGTTTTTTTGTGTTTGGAGGGGGTTGGGCCACACTGTATACCTTTTTACACATGCATATTTTTTAAAATTGACCAACCCAACAATAACCCAGAATGCACTGTATTTCTTTGGCACAAAGATGCTACGGGAGCCCCCAAAGTTACTCAAAAAGAATCACTGACCAAGACTTAAAGGTACATTTCATCAATGCGTCAATATTGCGATGTCCTAGCCACTGTGTTGTAATTTCTGTCCGTTTACGGACGCATGTCGGAGATTCTTGGCCCGAAATCATGCTCCAGGACCATGACCCATTCTTATATCTCATAAGGCATCTATTCAATATTTTTCTACTTCATCCACAACTCTGATGTTTTTTATGATTCCAATCTCCACTCTAAAATACAAATAAAAATCATAAACTAAAATTTTGATCCTGGGAGTGGGATTCGAACCCACGACCTTTAGGATAGACAAGACAGCGCCCATAACAGACCCACGCCCCGAATCCGGCCGGCAGGAAGTCTTTCCTTTTGTAATTGTACGTCAGCCCGGACCAGTTTTGGCACCAAGGGTTATATAGGGTGGAAGAGTAAAAAATTTCATTGCTAACCCACATGTGAGGTACATATGTGGGGATCATGGCCTGGGTGGATGTAGAATCAGAAGTGGTGCAATTCCTTTTTTATGGGCCAAAAAAGGTCAAATTGACCCAAATAAGGTAAAAATCGTAGAATGGTGATGTTTTCATTCCAACTTCAATATGAAAATTTAATATTATTTTATTTTCCCGGGCTCTATACCGTGGATTCAAGAAGAATTTGAATGTTTTAAATTTGGTTTTTTTTTTTTAAAAATATGAAAAAGAAGGGGTTAAAATTGACCCAACAATGAGGTAAAAATCATAGAATGGTGATGTATTTAACTAGTATTCTCATTTTCCCCACTTGTATAACAGAAGATCCAAGAAGATTGGAATGTTGGAATCTTGGGGTCCAAAGTTGGCCACAGAAAGGGTAAAATGGGCTTTAAAATTGAACCCCAATAAGGTAAAAATCATAGAATGGTGATTTATTTATTCCACCTTTATATTAAATGCAGTAGTTATAATCATTTTCCTTTTTTCCTCCCTTCTATAAGAGTAGATTCAGAATAAATTGTTGTTGGAATCTGTAAAATTTTGGCCCCAAAAGGGTAAAAAAGGGCTTAAAATTGACCAAATAAGGTAAAAATCATAAATGTGGGATTTATTTCATTCCAACTTTATATTAAAATGCGTAGTAATTGTCTTATTTTTTCTCCACTCTACATGTAGACATGATTCAAGATTTGAATGTTCGCATCTGGGTCAAAATTCACCCAGAAAAGGCAACAAAGATCAAAAATTGGACCCAAAATATGAGTCAGTAAAGGATAAAGATGGCAGGTATCATTATTCCTTATAATGCATTTTAAATAAACCTTCTAAAATGAAACCTCATTTCTATAATATATTGGTATTAGATTAAAATTAAATTTTGACATGTTTTGGGTCAAGATCACCCCCCCAAAGAGCAATATATTGTCTAATTTGAATAGTGTTTTCATCACTCTGATTTGAATCGCCTCAATTGACTCCAATACCCTCTGTTAAATATCGTGGCCCGTCTCATTTTCAACCAGTTTTGATATGAGGGCTCACACGTGATTTATTGAAAATACTGTGTAAAATAATAAATTAGCACTTTTTCACTCAAGATTATATCTAAGTTAAATATTTTGAGTCCTACGATTTCATAGTAATAACAATAGTCCCCCTTTCTACACACACGCATCTGATCATTCTGATCACTTCCTGTAAAATCTGTGGATCCAGGGGACAAGGCTAATTAGCGAGTGGATCTTTAATAATTTTGACTCCAAAATTGAACCACTGAAGTGGCCAAAAAAAAAGGTCAAATAGGACCCCAAAGAAGTGTGAATTTAAGCTATAAACTCGGGGCAATTATACTGTGGAAGTTTAATGGTTTTTTGAGAAGCAATTGGAATCGACAAATGTTTTGCCCTTTTGTCTAGCTGGCACCACATAAGATTTGCATTGACGAAACGATTGCCGTGATTGCAAGTGGACAATTATCATCATCATCTTTCGAATCTAAAAGTCCTGATATAAAATCTGGTCCTTGACTTTAAAGCCTGCCCACCGAACTATGCTCTCTTATGTGCCACAATTGTGGCGATAGGAGGTATTTCACCACGCACACATAGCATCCGATGTTTCGGTAAGAAATGTTTTTTTTTTTTTCCAGGAGATTTTTCACTTCACTGAGTTGTCTGTAAAATGCCATTTAAAAGGTCCTTCCATTGTCAGTGTTTCTGCACCATACCGTAAAGGATTTCCACACAGGCCCTGTAGGAGGCCATCTTATTTGCTCTGGAGACAACACACTTTCCTATTATAACCTTTAACCATACTAGTAAAACATTTGTGATAATTCAGCGGCAGCAATAAACCAAAATATATGATTAACAACATTGTAGGAATAAGCTTTCCACTTCCATTCTGAAAACGGCACTGTTTGCACATACTGGAGCCATTGTTTTTACCTATAGTAGTTTTCAGGAAAAAAGAATTTGCCGTAATTAGTGTTAAATTTGACCAATTGGGGTTGGACCATTTTGATCCCATTTCAAAGTTTTTTCATTGCGAATGGCATATAGGAATACACCTTAGGGGAGGGGCGAATGTTTTTTTTCTCAAAAGGGGAACTTCCCCAAAAATTACAAGGGGAAAATTTGGGTCCCCCCCAAAATTACAAAGGGGTGAAATTTGGCAAAAGTGGACTTTTTACCCAAATATTTACCCTTTTTTTAGCAAAAAAGCATAAACCCTATTCGCTCGCACAAAAATCTATTTTGGCCTTTTTAAGCTCTTTTGGGGTTAAGGGTTTTAAATGAGAGCGGTAGTCCCCACCGACCCTCCCCTGGTTACAACCCTGATCCATTGTTCATTATTAACCAATTTAACATTTATTAACAGCGCAAGACTGCAGATATGTAAACCGTGCTTAATTGGTTTATATATTATTAACCAAATTGGGTGTAAATTTGAACATTATTATCCAGTAGTTTTCAATTTTGATATCACTACTTATAAAAGTGATATAGGTTTTAATTCTCAATTGATTATGAAATTCCTGCCTAATATTGAGACATATGCATAACCAAATTTTCCTTGTTTTAAAACCCCTTTTCCCGTCACCATTCTATTAGTTTTTACCATATTTTTGCGTCAAATAATTTGACCCTTTTGGCCCTTTCTGGGGTAGAAAAATAAACCCAGATTGCAACATTCAAATTCTTCTTGAAATCTACAGCGTAATGGGGAAAATTAAATACTATTACATTAATATGAAGTTGGAATCAACATTCTCTGATTCTATACCTTATGTGGGTCAATTTTTGACCCCTTTTTGGTCCTTTATGGGGTCAAAATTAACACCCAATTCCAACATTCAAATCTTCCTGAATCTACTGCTATAGAGTGGGTGAATTCGATAGTATTACTTTCAATATGAAGTTTAAATAAAAATAATCACCATTCTATATTTTTACCTAATTTGGGTCAATTTGACCTTTTTTTTGGCCCATAAAAAGAATTGCACCACTTCTGATTTCTACATCCACCCAGGTGGAGGATCCCCACATATGTCCCTAACACGTGGTACCATTGGCATTTTCTACTCGACCACCCTACCCTAACTCGAAACTAGAGCCCTTTTTAAAAGTGGTCCCTGACGTACTCTAATACTTCTATAAACTTAGAAGGGAATAAAGCGCCACATAATAATGAATAGCGCCCTATGAGACGAATTGAAATATAATGCTCCTGGAAAAGCCTGAAATTTCGAGGCCAAAATCCCCAAGAATCAAAAAGGTACGGACAGAATTACAAATTCGATTATTCAGAGAGCAGATCGAATTTGAACGTTATTAGGTACACATAATATACTTGTCCAACAGTTCGGGGTTTGATATAAAAATCTCAAACTTTTGAGGTAAGTCGGGCAGTAGCTGAAGTCGGGGGGTGGGGGGGCAAGGGGGCTGTGGATCACGAAATGCCCCTAGAGATATAGAATCGGTTGACAACAGACCGACCTTTGACGAACACCTACTCATTGACGAATACTTCATACTTGTCAGAAGAACCACTGGCCCACGACTCGTATTTGACCTTTGATTACCTTGTGGAACTCTGACCCCATCTTTGAAAATCTATAAACTCATTTCTT
>JAMKCH010035773.1:0-14626 GCA_023653785.1 Ophioderma brevispina
TGTGTTATTTTTTTTCGGTTGTTTAACCAAACCAATCCGTTAATAATTTAAGAAACACTATTTTCAATCCATTTTATTAACGTAAATTTCGTATTGCTTTCACAATAGTTTCGTTTGAGATGTGAATTTTAGTAGAACACCCGTCAGCTCTCTAATACAGTTAGCCTCCCCCCCCCCCCCCCCAACACGCACACCTGTTCCATACACACAAAAAATTGCGATGCTATTTTTTTTTAATGCAAAAAAGATGTGTATGTATTGGTAAGTATAGAATGAAGTTTATCTTACATACCGTTGATTGATCCACGTTCAGTATTGATCCTTTCTCCTTTGGCTCATCTAATAATTTCTAGTATTTTATTCACATACTTGCGGCATATCCCCCTTTCACACACGTGCGCACAAATATATACACGTAAACGCCACATGTGTGTCAGTGCGTCTTTAGCCTGTAGGTGTGTGAATATATGTGCTGAATGAAGTCTATTATAATGCTCATTTTTTAGTTTGTATTGTACATTTTTGTTAAATAAAGTTTCCTTTTAAAAATGATGAGATTTAAATAATCAAACTGATAAATGCATGCTAATGCCCAGAAATATGATTCTATATTACAAAATGTTATGTATCATTTGAGGGAGGATGCCATCTGATTCTCCGGAAAAAATCATGTTCTTAACTTAAAGGGTTTTTGAGTTATAGCGTTTATGTAAATATGACATGTTTTTGCCGTCGGATACAATCTTGTTCAAAATTGTTGGACCACTTTTGTACAGAATTTGGTTCCCGCCACCTCTTTCAAGTTGGCATTGAGCACGACACACTTGATGCAATCTCGCCCCATATGATTTTCATAAACTGATGGGGCGGGGGGATGGGGAGGGGGAAAGACAGTTATAGTTATAGCAAGCGTTTCAAGCCTATATCACTTTCATAGCTGCAATATTAACAGGTGTTCCAAGGACTTATGAACAAGGGGAGTGGTATCAAGGTCGAAAAAAAAAAAAAAAACCAGTAAAATAAACCATGTAAAAAATTCACAAAAAGCTCATAACTCGAGAACGGTTTAAGGTTAATGTTAAGAACACATTTTTTTCAGGGGAAATGAAGATTGACCTTAATATCTTTAATCCATATTAACCCCCCTAATATTCCCCATCCCACTCTTCGCTTTTCATCCCCCGCCCTTCCTCCCCATCTCACCCCTACCCTCTTCTCCCCTCCTATTACACAAAGGTGGTTAAAAATCGAATGACTTGTGTACTGTGAATTTTAAAGCATTACGTTTGAAATTTAAACAAATAATAATAATAAAACATATACAAAAAGAGATTGCAAAGTTAAAAGTTACAACGAAAAAAAATAGTGAAATTAGACATGAAGAAAGCCCACCAAATCGTGCATTCACACAACAGACAACATCACATCAGCACGCCACCCGTCCCCGCACACACATACGCACGCCCGCGCACACGCGCGATCACCCAAACACACCTAAAATAGAAGATTTTCATATAGGTACGTTTTAACAATTCCCGGAAATACTGAATAAACATGACCAAAAGCACGCCACAGTATAAAAGTATATTCCAGACCCTCGCGAGCGTAGATAGACACACAATCACACATACGCACGCACACGCAGTGCCACCCCCACATACATACGCACACAATGACCACACAAAATATGCGTGCACATTCACAAGCAACAACACACAACACACACCTAAAAACACAAAATTGTCATACACGCCCGTTTGCTCTGAGATTCAATGCAGAATGAGATAAATAAATGAGGAATTTTTATATCATTTTGCATGTGGCTCGGAGGAGTGAGGGCTACGGCCCATACGAAACAATGCTGTAAGACATATTAGTAGAATATTTCAAGTTTTGAACACAAAAAAAAAACAAAAAATATCTTCCACCATGCCTGTTTGTTTTGCAGAATTTGTTTTATAAATCCACTTTGGCCAAAATATTTGTGGGGGATAAACCAAACACGCCTCCATTAATGAAAACAATTAAGCCGATTGTATCTTAAAGCTCTTGTCATCAGGAGTTGCTCTTTTCTAATGGCACTCTGCTTAAAGGGGGGGTGACCCGATCGAGAACCACGCCACCACCACACTATTCCATCAAAATAGAGAGTCTGATTATCAGAAGAAAGTTCAGCGTTAGGCAGAGTAGTATATAGATATCTATATATATCATATATTATAATATATATAGATATATATATATTATATAGATATATATACTATATATATATAAATAAATAATAAATATATATATATAAATATATATATACATATATATAGATATAGATAATTATTACATTATATCAAGAAAAAAAAGGAAAAAAAAAACAGTAAATTTTTCACAAGGGAAAGCGGATTCGAACCCATTAACAATGGATTAATAGACCAGAGAAACTTCCACTAGACCAGAGTAACAACTCGATGAAATGAAGACAATAAAAAAATATTATGCATTCTCGTGCCGATTATGTCATCTCAAGTCAGTTTAAATGACCAATCACGCTTGATGATTGTAAGCTTTCGGTCAACAAACGGCGTAACCACGAATAATAGGAGTACTAATCAAGAAAGATTTCAAATAGACTCTAAATAGATGCAATTGAATCGGTCTACAGAAAAGTAAAAAGAATCATATATGTATTTTTTTTAATTCTTACTGGTAAACGCGTTGATTACCCAGAATGTATCTCTGATCGATAGTCATGTTAATGATGGGTTTACGTTTACAAAACCTAAACACATACCACGTGGTAGTGTAGTGGCAATTCCATTGCTTGTGAACCATTGCTTCATGAAGTTTCTTAATTCGATCCATTATGTGTTATTTTTTTTTGTTCAAACCAACCACTCCGTTATAATTTAAGATACACTATTTTTTGCTCTAAAATCCATTTTATAAAACTTTAAATTTCTATGGCTTTCACAATAGTGCTTTTTCCCCCCGGTTCGTCTCTGAGATTTGGATAGAACATCCAGCCGCCCATCTCTCTAATAACAATACCACCCCCCACCCCCACACGCACACCTGGTTCCATACACACAAAAATGCGATGCTATTTAATGCAAAAACGATGTATTGTGTAAGTTATAGAAATGAAGTTTATCTTACATACATTTGATTGATCACGTTCAGTATTTGATCCTTTCCCCTTTGGCTCGTATAATCATTTCTAGTGCTTTTATTTCATCTTTGCGGCATATCCCCCTCTCACACACTGTCGCACAAATATATACAGTACGCACATGTAGGTCCAGTGCGTTTTTTAATCCTGTAGGTTTGTGAATATATGTGCTGAATTCTATTATACTGCTCATTTTTTTCGTGTAACATTTTTTGTGAAATAAAGTTCTCCTTTTAAAAATGGATGAGATTTTAAAAATCAACTGAAAAAGGCATGTAATGCCCAGAATTATGATTCTATTTACAAAACTGTAATAGAGATCATTTGAGGGGCTGATGCCATCTCTTCTTCTTCGTCTACCTGTCTGGCAAAAATCATGGTTCTCTTACCTTAAAGCGTTTTTGAGTTTTGAGCGTTTTTGTGAATTTCGTACATGATTTTTTGGCCGTTCGGATACATCTTGTTCCAGAATTGTTGGGAACACTTTGTACAGATTCGGTTCCCGCCCCCTCATTTCAATGTTGCATGAGCACGACCACACTTGAGAATCTCGACACCATATGATTTTCAACACTGATTGGAGGGATGGGGAGGGGGAACAGAAAGTTATAGTTACAATGCATTTCAAGCCTATTATCACTTTCATAGCTGCCAATATTAACAGGTGTTTCCAAGGACTTATGAACAAGATTGTAGCCTTACACACGTTGATGGTGTACTTGAGCTTCAACCTAAAACACCCAATACTTGTGTATACTGACCACAATCCATCACTTTTCTCACAAAATGAAGAAACAAGAAATCAGGGACTGCTAAGATGAAGTTTAACCATGCAAGGGTACAACTTGGACTTCAAAGCATATTAAAGTCAAGGACAATGTAATTGCCGATGCCCTTTCAAAAGTCAGCTAAATGCGAACTCTCACAGCTACATATTGTAGTAGCAAAAGTACAGCAAAATAAAAGTTTTAATTTAATCAAACTTTCTTTCTTTAAGGGGGGAGGTGTGACATACTACTGAATTATTATTTTCTGTATTATATTAATTAAATCATGTCAAATTTAATCATATAAATTATGAGTGAGGAGAACTGGAAAATATGAAACTTGGCAATGTGTTGTGCAATAAGCATGACTTACCTGATGGACCTAGTTCTAAATGGAAGTGTGTGAAACACATACGTGAAGAACATGTCAGAAGAGGTCCGGCAGTTATAGAGAACAATAGTGTCTTATCATCTTCATTCTAAGAATTGAATAGAGGTTCTTTGTTAACCTATAGGAAGCAAGATGCCCCGATCCTGTTGATGAAACAATAGACTTGTGTAATTGCTATGTCACAACACTTCGAGCGGCAGGATGTGGAAGATGTGGACTTCCTGTAAACATGTTTCAGCGAACTAAAAGGATGACGAAAATGTTGGTCTTGTCTTCGCATGTTGGTTGCATCATGGGAAATTTTACTAAGGACAAATTGTGTTGCAAGTTATTCTTCTGTGCCAGTTGTCAAGAGATTTCATCGAGTGTGGACCTCTCAAACATTAGGTGGAGAACTTTCATAACATTGATCTATAAGGTCATGTAATTTCATACAATTCTAGAAATGGGATACTTTGGAAACAAAGGTAAACATAAAATTCCAGCAGGACATTGCTTCTGTACCAGTGACGTTCACCTTTAATGCACTGAGTACCTGTATGGACAAATGTTATACCATCAAGCTGCAGTTATACTTCCAGTGTTTCTCCAAGCCTAAGAGGTTATAAATAATCGGGCGGTCTAGACCAAAAGGACTTTTGCGATTTCGCGAAACTAGTTGAACTGGTACCATCAAGATTTGTGTCCGCCAAAGATTTATGTGGACCTGATTCCTCTCAATAGACTTGGCCGCACCCACATAACTGTTGTATGATTTATATGAGGTTGTGTGTTTAATTTGATTTTTAACTAGGTAAGAAGTATAGATAATAATGTTGTGCATTGTTGATTGTGTATATTGCGTGATTTAATTTATGTATTAAAATCATTACTTTGAATTTACATCTTGGTCAAGTCAATCTTCTTCCAAATCGTCATTGTGAATTTTGTTTTATGAACCACGGGAGGTTACTTTTCTGACCTTGAGTACGTCTCGTAACACACTGTTCAACTGTCAGTTCAATTGGGGGTGGGGTAGGTGGTTGTGGTGGGGCAAGGGTTCGGAGCAGCCCCCCCCCCCCAGGATGGCCTAAGCCACTGTCTATCACAACCGGGAACTGTGTTTGGAAACTATCCATATGGCATTTAGAATAGTAAACTTCATTTAATATTGAACATGAGCTAAAATATGAAACTGATAGTCTGGCTAAATATGGCCATAGATAATACGTTTGCATCCCTACCACTGTGACTTGAACCCTGAAGAGCTAATATGATGAGCAACGTGAAGATGTTTACTTTCTGGGAAAAATACACAATTCAGTATGGCAGCGATTAATAAATCATTTGATGAGGCAGTAGAACAATTATAATTTCTGACTTTCTTTAACACAGAAATTGAAGGTTTTGTTAAAATTAGTGGAGAACGAATCGAACGCAAGTCACGATTAATGGGGGTATGTTTTATTGTAACATTTTTTACAATAAAATCAATAAATTATAGAACAGAAGAGTAATGAAAAGGAATGAACCATAATGAATACAATATACATCCAAATTCAAATCTATATATATATATATATATATATATATAATATATATATATATAATATATATATATATATATATATATATATATATATATATCCCTAAAATCCTTAAAACAAAGGCTAGGGACTTTAACCGAAGATATAGAGCAGGGTGTCCAACCTGCGGCCCGCGGGCCATTTGCGGCCCACTAAGAGCTCTCATGCGGCCCGCGAAGTACTTCCCAGAACAATTAAAATGCATAAAAATATTAAATATTAGATTTAAAAAAGATATAAATTTGAATAAGTTCAAGTTCCTCAATCTGAAACCGAACTTTTTCAACATTTTTGTAAAATTAGTCCAATTTCATCAGTCTGAAACCAAAATTTTCTAAAGATTGTGGGAAAGGGAAATTAGTCAAATTTCTTCAAGCCAAAAATTTTCCAAATTTGCTTAAAAGGTCAACAAAAAGGGAAAAATATGGGTTTACATTTGACCCAAAATCTATCTCTGGTATTGCTATGGGTCCCTTTATGGCAAAATATTGGTATAGATCCTACTTCCAGACTTATGTAGGCACGTCATAAACCAATTTAACTTGAAACTTGAACTTGAGAGCCCCGATCACTTGTTTGCGGTCCGCAATAGTTATGGATTCAAACAATGCGGCCCATGCGTCAAAGGTTGGACACCCCTGATCTAGGGCGACTTTCCGATGAACAAGGAAGCGGTCCGCTCTGGACTTTTTTCTGAACTCTGGACTTAGTTAATTTTTGAAATGTCTGAGATGCACTACCGTCCTATAGTATACGTTCTGGTCGCGGCCCCTTTCTATCCTTAGAGCAACTTCATAGCGATGGCCCAGTATTACTTAACCTCAACTGACTTGTGCGAGTTTGCTGCCCAGAAACCGGGCATTATACGCACTCTCAACAATTATAAATGACCCTTCAAAACACCTATCCTTCATAGGTTTCCCGGAAACCGAACAGTGGCCAACATTTTCTTGCGGACCCTACGGGTAGTCTCGGCCCACTAAATAGGTGATTTCCCGGCTAAATTTTGCTGCGTGAACAGTTAACTTAGTGATTTCTAGTTCACGAGTAGATTACCGGTAGCTTTTGGTCAAAACTACGCTGTTTACTTGCCGTGGCCCTGCCACGTGAAAAGTCACCAAGCCGGGCCACGGCATGTACGTAGCCGGACCACGGCATGTTGACTTTTCAAAAATGAACTAAGTCCAGAGCGGACCACTTCCTTGTTCAGCGGGAAGTCGCCCTAGATATTGTAGTGAAAAGTCACCTAGCCGGGCCACGGCATGTACGTAGCCGGACCACGGCATGTTGACTTTTCGAAAATGAACTAAGCCCGGAGCGGAGCGCTTCCTTGCTGAGCGGAAAGTGCCGTGGTCCTTCTTTTTGAAAAGGTTCGCTGCCGTGGGCCGGCTAAGGTTTGGATCGTGCGGTATTCGCCACCACTTCTGTCGCCTGGGAATCACACGGAGCTTACTAAAAAAAAAATGTTGGCCACCTGCCGGTTCCGCAAAAGCAATTTAAAATAGGGTTTTGAAGGGAAAAACATGTATGAATGAGTGCCGGGCCTGCCCGGTTTCTGATCGCAGTTCCCAGCCGGTCGGTTGTGGTTAAGTTATGATGTGGTTCAGTGGAAGGTGGTTGTAGGCTGGCTAGGGGCCGCGTAGACATAGGGGGGCCTTATCACTCTACGTGAGTAGGGCCACTGCAGTGGGACTTTGAAAAATGATTAGTCCGGAGCGGACCAGTTACAAGCATGTAGCGGCGATTTCCGGCTTAAAAATCAAGAAGCCCGACCGCGCTGGACTTATTTTTTTTACCCTTAAATATGGCTGTTGGATCTAGGGCAAATTTCCCGCTAAAGACCGAGGCAGTGGTCCGCTCTGGAACTTAGTCATTTTTTTTCAAAGTGGACTTGCGAATTTCACCGGAAATAGTCACTTTGGAAGAAATTTTGGACGTGGAAAGATTCGTTTTCCATCACGGACGACCCGGTTCATCACGTGACCATTTCTTTATTCCAAGGTATAAAATTATAAATGCGATTAGTTTTCAGGTAAGTATCAGATGGCGGCAATGCGGTGGATAGGGCGATGGACGGAAGATCAAGGTAAGTCAATTTTTGTTCTTTTTTTTCGCATACCTTTTCTGACGTGATACGTACACGTGAACGCGGCACGTGATGATTCGTGGCGGGAGATAACTGCTAGGGTATAAGAGGAGCGATCGCCAGCGATCTGTCTTGTCTAGCAATGGAAATCATGATATAAAATTCGGAAAGTCGGAGTTCCCACCGAGGAACAGCTTGCCACGGTGATATTTGGGAAGAGAGAGAAATGAAAAGCCTAAAAATAAGCCTAAAGACGAGGGTTGATATCGGGGAGAGTAGCGGCAGCAATGAACAGCCGACAAACAAACGCCAGGGAATTACTGCGCGAAATGAGGCGGGTTAGGGCAGCCAAGCGCGCAGCAGACTCCGGCGCATCACTTCATCACCGGAGCCGGAGCTCTTCCCCCGACATGCTGTGCCAAAGCCAAAGAAGGCTAAAGAAGTTGCCAAGATCGGAGTAACTCCGCGTTGTAATCCCCATATAGTCGCGACCCGATGACATGGTGCAACCCGTTGAAGCTGCGCTTGACGCGGACGCAACGCTGGCACCGACTTTAGCCACCTCTGTACATTGATGAGCCTTAGGATCAGAAGGATTTTTATCTGATGATCACGCGCAAGCCAGCCCACCACGACAGAAGGTTGCCGGAGTTCATAGACCGGTCAGAAAATGACCCGAAGGAGGACCGATTGACCTGCTGGACCCTTCTACGGACTATCTTCGGATGGACGCCACATTTGACCCCGGTGCGACGACACGTATGTCCGCCGTACACTGCCGAGTGGACCGACCTTTGACGCTGACGAACAGACGCGTTCCCCCTGTTGACTATTTTGCTGGAGTTTTTCCTCTCCTAATCTCTCCAGGAAATCGCCGACGGACAAACATCCGGTGAGAGAAAAGGGGTGACAGAAAGATGATCGGCCGCCGAATCCGCGCGTGGTTTGGGTATCCATCTGGTGAGGGGTGGGTCATAATTCGCTTGGCGACGCCAAGGATTATTGGTCAACCCATCCGAGTTTACGAAACCCGATGATTTTGTTAATGCATGGGTAAGTCCCGGTTTTGAAGTCCTGTCTGGTACATCTCTTTTGCACCCGACTAACCGCCCAAAAGAGATGGTATGGCAGAAACCCAGGAAGAAAAAGGGCATAGGTCAATTATAACCGTCCAGTATATTATTTTTCTCTGTTTCGCGGGGTTTTTTGCCTCAATGACGCGTGTCCATCGCGTGTGTTGTGCAAACTCGGGGGGGCCCCCTGACGCGCTGTACACTTCGTATCGACGCGGTTCCCCCATGTTGGTTACATTTTGGCCTGTCGCTGTTGTAGGCTTGTTGCCGTGTGCGGGGCTATGTCAGATTGTGCGCTGTACTATACAATAACTATGCTGCCGTACCGTACAATTACAAGCCAGGGTGACACGCTCACATTTTACATGAGTGATTGATATCCCCAAAACAGCAGTTTGAAGCGCTGTTGTGTTTTTTGTTGACATTGACTTACCGTAAGACTACAGCATTCATCACAATTTTACAAACCATAAAATTGCTGCAATTATTCATCGAATGCACTGCTTACCTCCAGAAGTTAACTTTTTGTCACCGGTGCCAACATTGCATTTCAAAATCCTAACGTGGATATATAAAGAGTGTGGGTACTCAACCGTTAGTTCGCACGTGCTGGAAATGTTGTGGAATACAATGCCATGATGCCAGCGACGATGAACAAGAATTTACTGTTCTGTAGAAACTTCCACGCGGGGAATTCAGGAATATCTTCCATGCACATTTCATCACTAGTTTCATCCGAGGAAACTTCTGCATTTGGAATCCATATTAGTTCATCCTCATCACCAGATTCAAATTCTGATCTCCTTCAGATTCAGAGTCTGACTCGGAGTCACAGAATATGGGGTAGAAACGAAAACTTGCCAGTTCTTCATCGGATAAGACAGAGTCGATTTTTACCTCTTCGGCAAATAATAACTCATCCAGTTTACGAAGTCAATTAGCTTGACAGTTTTGCTTTGTTACATTTTGTAGTTCTTCTTCTTCTTCGAAGAGTGATTTTACATGTGTTAAATTCAATGACTGATTTCGCGAGCAACTACACTTTAATTGAGCCCATATCATATCACTTTTCGTTTAGCTCACACTGATAAGGTGGTACTCTCAAAACTGTATGTCCGTGGCGTCGCGCGAGGTCATCATTACATAAGAAACTTGGGAATCTGTGTTGGATGTTGCTTGATCAATTCATGAAGCTGCGCTTTGATCATGTCCTCTGAGAATGCAATGTTTATGTCTCTCCAGCCAATCCTGCATCTCACATTTTTTTGAACTTAAAGTTGGAATTTTGTCAGATTTCATAGAGTGATACGATGCGTTGTCCTAATAATTACGGAATTTGCTGGTATATTGGGCAAGAGCTGCTCCTGAAACCAAGTTAGGAACGGAGGGCCGTCCATTTCCTCGTGGTACTCTACTACTCCTTGTACTTTTGCTCTGGAAGCACAACAATCCATTTGGCACAAAACCGTACTCCGTTCCGGCCGTGAAGAATAATTAAACGGCTGCCGCTGCCACTGGGGACATTGATACCACCATTGCCGTCAATTGTCGACCCAACACCGACTCACTGTATGGTTAGCATTGAGGCCTGTTTCGTCCAGGTATACTAATAGCTTCCTTTCGTAAGTCTGATTGTGTTTCCTGATATTTAAAATAAGGTCTGTGGTGCCTCTTCGCCACGAGATCTGCTCTTTCCTTCAGAAATGTTTCTTGAAGTTCCATCGCGTTCTTTGAATTTGTAAGCCCATGGTGCTCTTCAAATTTTATGAAGGCGTTATCGCTGTATTTTAATTAAGCTCAGCTTGCACTTTAATCCAATATCTTGGCAGAGTAGGAATGCCAGCATTTTTGTGGCGTACATCGATTGTATAATTCTTCTGATGGCACATCTATGAAATTCATCCACAGAAGACGATACTCCTTTGTTTTAGTCGTTCGTTCGCCCTCTTTTTTGAGGCGATTTGATGGCTTCATCTCTCGAATGTTCCTAATTGTTGGGTAACTGGCAAACCGGTTTGCCATAACGTTCCGATTGCAGCGGTGTTTGCTGATGCTGTTGAGGGCTATTGAAGTAGCTTAAAACGTTCAGGATTATGGCTGAGCTTGCTTGCAATAGCTCCCACCATGACCTATCAATCGAAGCCATGGTGCATGGGTGAAGATCTAAATTCTACCGATTTTATTGAATTAAATACGATAAACATTAAGATTTGCTATAAACATGAAAAAAAAATTTAACCACGTGTGTTTTACATACAGCTCATAATCATATACTCGACGAGTACGAAGAAATGACGAGAAAGCGGCGGTAAGCGAATTTGTATTTGCCGCAAACGACGGCTGAAAATGCCGATGAAAGATGGTTTGTATTAATTAAATTTCAAGGGTACATTAAATGAACATACGCATTCATATTTACTCTATCATTTGTTTATTATTTATTTTTCTGTATAATTTATATTGCCTGGGGGTGAATTAATTACATGTAAAGATAATAGTTTTGTTTTCTCGTTGTTTTTTTAACACTAATATCGAGCAGACGACACATGTTATTGTATAAAGCTTTGCTTATACCGGTACACTTGCACTTTATTGTGTTATACACCGTACTCTATTTTGAAAGCGTTTTACTAACGGGGATCTCCACGATCGTGCATGCACAGTGTTTTTGGATGCATGTAACAACTGCCGATTATGCTGCTGCCGTGAAAGTTGGAAATGTCCATTTGCTCCGCCCATACCAATTCATCACAGCCACCGAGAGTAGCAGGCGCGCAGCTGTCTAGTCGTATGCCTTTGAGACTGGGGCGCGCATCAGAGAGAAAATAAATACCCTTGGACAGAGTATACATCTCGAAAAGCATCCGCTTGATGAGTCCAGGTCCCTCCTGGGACCACTGTTCAGCGGAATTGCCAGTAGAAGTATAACTGCAATCCGCAAGTATCTCTCGATGAAGGCATGGTGCCGTACAAGGGGCATTACGGTTGGCTGAAACCATCGAATGCCGACCGAGCCTACCAGCCAGGGCTCCAGAATGTACGCATTATGCAAATGGGACACTGGATACATGTGCAACTTTACTGCTAGTGCACCTTCAAACCCCACCGCGGTAAAGTCCGTGGAAGATCGCGCTGGATGTCGCTCGAGGCATGTCGCTCGAGGCATGTCGCTCGAGGCATGTCGCTCGGGATGTCGCTCCAGAGGCGACATAGAGGCAACCACAACAAGTGGTCCATCAAATTTACTTTTACTTGCGATAAGTTGTACGGATCCTATCTATTAGCCCATGAACTGTTGGAGCGCGATTCCTATCTAACGGGGGCCGCGAAACAGAATTCACGTGGACTGCCGACTGACTTCTTAAAAAATAGCCGCAAAAAAACCCCGAGCCGATGTCATCAAGAACCTGGAAAAGACTCCGCGTGGTACCTTTTATGTTCGGCAAATGGGCGCACAAAACGTCACGCTGTGGAAAGACATGAAGGTGGTCCCACTAATTTCAACGGGGCATAACGGGTACCGCGATGCCAATGATCCGAGAAGATCAGCCGTCGCTTTCGGCTCACCAAAGGCTCTAAGAAAGAGGCGCACATTATCGCCGCTCCGGCCGTAATTGTTGAATACATCAAGTACAGGAGCGGCGTTGACAAAGCTGATCAGTTACGTGCATACAACTCCTGCTGGAGAAAGAGTCAGCAATGGTGGAAGCAGGTGCTTGACTTCTTGGTCGATATCAGCCGGGTCAATGCCTGGATTTGTTACATCGTGTCCACAATGCGGCGGCAAACCCGGCTGCTGATAGAATTTATCGCCATTCGAGGTTTTATCCTCAAACTGGTCGAGGAGCTCATTGCCGATTTCGGCCGGCGGCCAGTTCCCCAGATCGACTTTAGTAAGGCACATGCCTCAACCAATAGGGCCGGGCCATGGGCTGGTTGATATGAGAAAGAGGCATCCGGTACCCTGTCGGAGATTCCAGACACTCGGAAGAACGACTGCTTCAGAAATGCGAAGCGGACTAAGTTCGGGTGTAGAACGTGCGGAGGCATCTCTGTCGGGTGGAGTGATTTTTTTTTTCGGTCTACCACCATCGCTTACCATCCTCTTTTTGCAGCTTTTGCAGCCTTGAATTGAGCGACCACCTCGCGGACCAAAACAGCGTGCATGTAGCGCAAAGCATGGTTGACGAATGACGACGCCTAAAGGGAAGGTTTTGTCGAATGACTAGGGCACCCTGCCTTGCTACCTTTGTCCGCTGACTTACTACTCGGAAAAATGCATTGAACTTGCCCGCAAGTATTGTGCCGAAAACACAACCAGTGCAAATAACCGCCTGTAGTTCTAACATTGACCATAGGCCGACGCATACAGGTGTTGTGCCGAGCGATAGTGCACCACTGAACAGACTTATTACATTTAAGATCGCTTAAATGTTCACAAAGATGTTGAAACGAGTAAGAGAGCACCATCTGTTTTATTTGGCTTGACCGGACACTTTTACTTCAGCTGAATCTGCCCTAACCCTTTCGGCCGGCCGGCCTGCGTACAGGTCAACTACATCAAAGACTTGTAACTTGCATCTCCTCAGCTAGTCTACTGCTACCTCTCCAGTCCACCCGCATCGCTCAGTGCTGCTCCACAAGTCCATTCCTATTTACCGTGGAACCTGGCCAATAAAACCACACGTGGGAACCCTTCTTTCCGACCGTATTGGTTCCTGTACCCGGCAAGGACTGAATGGGCCGGGCCTATCCTCGCCAGGATATATAGGTTCCCTCTGGGCCGTGGTGCGTTGGTTTAAAACCACAGTTCCAAATACAAACTACTGCTACCTTACAAGACTTGCAGCCTGTAGCTACTGCTACACAGAGTGAAGCCGAAATACACCCAAGCAAACACCAAAGAAATCTTATCAAAAAGGTCTGGTGATAAACAATTGAAATCCACTTAATTCAAAAGAAAGAACACACTTTACCACCTTCCCCAAATTCCAATACAATTACATTGTCAGAACAAATTTAAAAACACGAATTCCCTCTTCACTTAGCAAGGTGTTAATTAAATAGACCTGTCTGCCGAACCTTACGGTAAAACTGCCCGCGCCTTAACCGTCGTGCCGGCCGCCCCTACCGCCAATTTAAGGGTCAGTTGCCCGGGTTAAGGTCAGGGGTTGTCGGACCAGCGTAAAGGTCAGGGGTTGTGACTGGTTCATGCCAGTAGGCCAACATTACGGTAAAACCTGTACCGCCTTTAAACAGGCGTGCGGCCGCACCTTAGTTACCGCCAATGGAAGGGTCAGTTGCCCGAGTTAAAGTCAGGGGTTGCGAACGCGCGTAAAGGTCAGGGGTTGTGACCGGTTCAATGCAGTAGGACCCACCAATTACGGTAAAACTCTGCACGTACGCCTTAACAGCTTGCGGCCGCCCCTTAGTTTACCGCCCAATTGAAGGGTCAGTTGCCGGGGTTAACACTTAAGCGCCCAAGCTAAAAAACTTCCGTTAGTGCCCGGGGGGGGGGGGGGGGGGGGGGGTGTTCCTAGGGACCCAACCCAGATAAACCACTTTCCCAGGGATTTGCTCA
>JAMKCH010035774.1:0-45576 GCA_023653785.1 Ophioderma brevispina
TCAATCGTTTGTACCGTCTGTTCTGGTTCTGTTGATTAACTACCCAACACCCCTAAAAGGGGCACAACGGGTAGTGATGGTGCACCTTTCAATTGCGACTTGGTTGGTTTCTTTATTTTTCTTGCTGAGTTACCTGTGTTTTCTTAGCTTCCGTTTTGAATTTCTGCTTATCTTCTATGTTTGGTGATGTACTTTGGCAGTCACACTATAAAATTCATGCTACGTCGTCTAACAACGATAAATGACACGAAACAACCCGACTTAGTGGCACAACAGTCCTTGTTGGTGACCAGGCGGTTGGCGGCCAAGCCTCGTTCATTATAGCAATTCACCAAAAATGCAAAAGACAATTACCGTAATCAGAGTGCAAATCACAACCAATTTGGGTGCTTTGAAGTGGGTCGGTCAATAAGTGTTCCCATGACCTACAAACGACCTCGTCCTCGTTCGTTATTAATACAAAAAAATTCAGAAATAACCCTTCCAGTGGAGTTGATTCTTCAACGCCAACGATTTTGAAATACGAAAATAATCCTTGACAACATATAAAAATTCAGATTTTTCGTCCAAGATTTCGCTTTTACGTGATTAAAACCAATGGCGACGTATGAATTGGGATTCTTGGCCGCCCTCCCTGGTGGTGACACTTGGTGGCACAACGGTCCTCAGATAGCGCGCGATTGGTCTATATCGGTGCGATTAATCGCAGACACGCGCAGGGCTGTCCGTACTAGTCTTCCACCATCTTGCTAGTATTAAATCGTCACCACTCTAAACATGACCAATCGTACGATAGTCGCGACTACATACGACTTGACGTGCCACCATCGCACGACACAAATGCGAATTGTAAGGCGATTGTATGCGACGGTCAAAACCTTGGTTCAATCGCAGAAAGGATTTTGAACATGACCGAAAACCTCTCTGCGACAGGATGACATGTGCGACTACCTGCCACCGCCCGCGATCGTCGCCGATCAATGGCACACCTTTTTAAGATTGTCCGAAGCTGCTTAACGCTTTGCCAACGCACTAGTCGCATCTAGTTTAACCTGTCGTATCTCCCAGTGTGACGTGGGCTTTAGGACAAAAAATACAAAATTGCGAATTTCTTTTTCTTACAGGCATGACCGAAATTTGCACGTAAGATATTGCCACACATGATTACTAATGTTATCGGTTCAGAATGATATTAAATCTCAACTTTAGTGATAACATACGCTTATCATTTAACATTGTTTCTAATAACATATTTTCTCAACACACAAGGGTGAAGATGGCCAAAAAAGTAATATTTCACTCATAACTTTCCAACTAAACGTCCTTTAGGGCCTCCCTAGAGTTTCCACACATGGTATATTAACAATAGCTTTCTTTTGATGCCAAAATGTTGAAAACATCTTGATAACTTCCGTTAAATCCTGGGGTTCTTGGGACGAGGCTTAAAACAAGCAATTGTGAAGTTGAATCGTTCTTTAACCTTCATTAAAATGTTCCTCCTTGAAAATGTTTTCTACTCTACTCGCATCGCAATTGACATTTTTTCAAAAAGCCAACATATTTACTCGCAATCGATCGCAGTTGAATCGTTCTTTAAACCCGCAATTCAAATATTTTCTAAAAAATTTAACTCGCATCGTGAACTCCATTATTATCCTCCTTTAGAAAACAAAGTTCCAAGGTTTTCTAGTCAAAATTTGTAAAATATTTGGAACCCGTTCTTTGAAACAAAAATCATGGATAAAACACACAAGGGTGAACACGATTCAAGTTTAAGTATAAATTCTAAGTAGAACCATTCTTAACGTGTTTCCAAAACAGCAAGTGTGAGTTGATTGTGCTTTAACCCGCCATAAAATGTTTTAAAGTTTGAAGATGTGTCGTTCTTTAAAGGTCCCTGGACATGCTTTAAACATACTTATAATACCCCCACCAAAAAATGGTTTCATTCATATTATGTATTGGTATCAATCGTAAAATCTGCATGAAGCAGTAATTTGAGAAACCGTATATTTGATAAAAATTGGGCATAAATCATGTGTTTTGTGACAAGAGCTTTCCAAAGGAAATTCCAAATGAAAGTGATTATCGCGCTGGCAAGCGTGACCCAGAAATGACGTCCGGGTAACAAATACGCGGTACGCGATATGCGTCATGATCTTCATCGTGGAACTGACGTGCGCGTGGCCCAGTTTTCTGCATACGTTACACAAAACCGTTCTCTGATCTCTCGTACGTGTTGTAATCATTGGCATAATTTTTTCTTGATTTAATGCCATAAATTTCGATTATAATGTGCTGTATTGTCACGGTGCTGCACCACTGTGACCGTATACCGACAGGAGAATCATAACAGATATCTTTATTCAGTTCCCAGAAAAGACCCGACAAGGATAGATATCTGGAGTGTGCGGGTGGCGGTATCCACGTGTTGAGCTTTGTTTGCAACTTGTTACTCTGACGTCATTAAACGGGGTCAAATCCACCTCCAGCATCTTGACCGTTTGCGAAATCAGGAGAAGGCCCTGCATTTGGGTATATTTTCCTTGAAATTTCACTTTTCCCGCGATGTTCACTTTTAAAAATCTGTGTTTGGCGATATTCTCAGGATACTGTTGAGGTACGAAATGTAGAAATTAGGAAATGTCTACTCGCCATATCCATGGACCTTTAAAGATATTCTTCTAATATAAACCGTATGTAAACAAACTGCAATATTGCAGCAATGTTTTTTAAACCGTGATTGAGCATGTTTGCTACACAGCAATTAAGGGTGGAGTTGAATCGTTCCTTTATTTAACTGGCATGTTTGACAATTTTCTAAAAACCAAAGGTGAAGATGGGGTCGTTCTTTGAATATATCCTTCTTAATATAAACCATATGTAATCACAAACTGTAGATATTGAACATGTTTGGAAAAACTTTGAAGCGTGTTTTTTTCTAAGTCAAAGGTTAAGATGGGCCCCCGTTTTCAAAGATTCAATTCAATGATCCTTCTAAATTGAATCATTCTAACGTGTTTCCAAACAAGCAAGTGTGAAGTTCAATCGTTTTATAACCCAAAAATAAAAAACTTAAATATTTTTATTAATCTTTCCCTGAAGATGGCCAGCGCACACAAGTGTTGAAAAACCCATATGCCACTTGGACGGATGCGAACCGGCGACCTCCGTATTACGGAGGTGTTTGTTTCGCCGGTTCCGAATCGGCCATGCATATGGTTTTTTTTTCAACACTGTGTGGCTGGCCATCTCCAGGGAAAGCTAATAAATATCCATCCTTGTCTACCTGGAGAACTAAGTAGTTAAAATTCCAGTAAATAAACTGTTACAAGGGCAAAAGATGGGTTCGGTTCTGTAAAGATACTTTCTCATATAAACCCTTATGTAATCACACATGTTAAGGATATGAACACGTTTTGTAAACATTGAGCAGGTTTTTAAATCAAAGGGAGATGGTGAAGTTGAAGTCATTCTTAAAGATATCTTTTAATATAAGGTTTTCTGTAATCACACACTGTATAGAATATGAACCGTTTTTAAACAGTGAGTATGTTATAAACAAAGGTAAAGAGGGGTTGAAGATGATCGTTCTTTACCTGCAAATAAAATGTTTACATGGTGCCGCTGGGTCGTTCTTTAAAGTAATCCTTCTTAATATAAATTCATATGCTAAACACAAAACGGCAATATTAACCAAGTATTTTACCAATATTGAGCTGGTTTTTAAACAGCAAGCAAGGGTGAAGTTGAATCGTTCTTAACCCGCAATTAAATGTTCTAAACATAATGTACTGTTGAATTTATGACTGAAAATAAAAGCACAAGGGTGAGGTAAAAACAAAGATTCAATTTAGTCCTTCTAAGTGAATCCTCCTACGTGTTAGAATATTTAGACTGTTCTTTAGAAAACAAATACTAAAATGATCGCTTCAAAAAACTCCTTATCATTTAGAAAACAAAGATTTAGTTTATTGTTCAGTCTAAGTTGCATCATGCTTAACGTGTGTACAACACCGCAAGGGTGAAATTGAAGCTCTTTAACCCGCACAATTAAAAATGGCTTCTTACCATCTTACCGGATCGCAGTTGAATCTTCTTCAACCCGCAATTAAACTATTTTCTAAACATAATTACTTGCATCGCTAACTCCATTTATCCTTCTTTAGAAAATCAAAGATTCAATTTAATGACCCTTATAAGTTGTTGCCTACAAAATCTGGAGTTCGCGCTGTTGCGTATCCGGACTTTTTAATTTCGCGCTGTTGCCGTTGCCAAATCATTTCTTAATGTGTTTCCAAAACAAGCACCTCTAACTGCTTTTCTGAAAAGTTGAGTCATTCTTCAACGCAAAACTTTAACCAATAGACGGTGAAATGGTCGTCTTTAAAGGTATCCTTCTTAATGTAAACCATATGTATGATAAACGGAGCTATTAACATGTTTGTAGAACATTGAGCCTATTGTCTAACAAGGGTGAACGTGGATCGGTCGTTCTTCAAAGATTCAATTCGCCGAAGTCACTAATAGATGGGGTTTGGGAATGAAGTCCATCTATCAAGGTTCTATCAAGACTTTAATTACTTAACTGGGCCTCCCCCTTGAACCCGCCAATAGATGCAAGGCATGAAATATCAGGACATTTAGCCCCAACAATACACTAGATAGGGAATAAAAGCATACGGCAGTATTTGTGAAGTACTCATAAGGTTCTAGACAAACAGCTTCCTTATTGATTATTGCGTACAGTATGGAGTAGAGCTAACCTTTTGGTTTTTGAACCGTTTAAAATGGAAACATTGTTGTACCCTTCCTTTGAATCGAATGGATAATACTCTCCCATTAGTCCTAGTCCTAAACTTCTACCAGTGGGCTAGAAGTCCGCGCGTTTGCCGCTGTCGCGCTGTTGCATGTAAAAAATCTAAGTTCGCGCTTGTCAACGTATCAACTTCTTTAAGGTTCACTTTCACGCCGTCGACGCAGTAAACTTTCATAATGTGGAAGTTCGCACGTCGTTTTAAACAAAAGGTGGGGGAGGGGTCCAACACCTTTTTAGTCCTCTGATCAAAGACCAGTGTTTAGAACTACTAAATTCGCCGCACAAAAGTGAAAGCGTCGCAATGATGCCGCAGTCGAAGGTAGGGGAAAACCCTCCTTAGTCCCTATGATAAAAAATGATCAACACAATTCATTATCGCTGTTTGCCGCTGTCGCCGCTGTTGCCTGTAAAATGTGGAGCTTCGCACTGTCACCGCTTGCCCAATTTTTAACAGGAGGAAGTGGGGGTCCCAACCCCCTTCTTAGTCTCTTGATAAAAATGACTCAAGGGCTAGAACAACAAATCATTACGCTGTTGCCGCTGTCGTCGCTCTTGCCTGTAAAATCTGGAGCTTCGGCTGTACCGTGCCCAATTTAAACAGGAGGAAGTGGGGGGGGGGGGGTCCAAACCCCCTTCCTTAGTCTTGTGATACACAAAATGATCAAAGGGCTAGAACAAACATCATTAGCGCTGTTGACGCTGTCGCCTGTAAAATCTGCGAGTATTCGCGCTGTCACCGCTGCCCAATTTTTAAACAGGAGGAATTGGGAGGGGGGGGGTCCAAAACCCCTTCCTTAGTCTGTTGATACAATGACTCAACGGGCTAAGAACAATCATTAGAGCTGTTGCCGCTGTCGCCCGCTGGTGCCTGTAAAATCTGGAGCTTCGCGTGTCACGCTGGACCAATTTTTAAAAAGGGGAAGTGCAGGGGGTCCAAACCACCTTCCGAGTCTTTTGCTACAAAATACTCAGGGCTAGAACAACATCATTAGCGCTGTGCCGCGTCGCCGCTGTTGTAAAATCTGAGCTTCGCGCTGTGGCCGACATCCAACTTTTTAAAAGGGCACATTCGCGCTGTCGCCGGTTGCAACTTTCATAAAGGTGAACTTCGCGCTGTCGCCGCTACCCAATTTCTAGACAGGTAGAGGTGGGGTCCAACCCTTCCTTAGTCCTCCGATAAAAATGAATCAATGGGAACCAGAAAAACAAGCGTCACGCTGTTGACGCTGTCGCCCGATGTGCCTGTAAAATCTGGAGCTTCGCACGTCGCCGCGCCGCTGCAACTTTTTAAGAGAAGGAGGTTGGGGTCCCAACCCCGTCTTGCCTTTGATAGAAAAGACCAATGGGACTATTGAAACAACAAATCGTTATCGTGTTGCCGCTGTTGCCACAAAATCTGGAGCTTCGCATTGTCGCCGCATCCGACTTTTTTAAAAAGGTCAATTCACGCTGTCGCCGTGCAAAATTTCATAAAGGTTGAACTTCGCGCTGGCGCCGCAGCCCAATTCTAACAGCAGAAGTGGGGGTCCCCAAACCCCCTTCCTTTCGTCCAGTGATACAAAAAATGAATCAACGGGCGATAACACAATCGACACGATCACAAGGGAAAATCTTCCAGGGTTCAATTGGATACTCACCTCCCAAGGAGATACTTCATCCGTTGTAAAAGAAATACTTATTCAAGCTAAAACGTTGCAATATCCAACTCATATCGGTGTACTTAATTCAGTTGCAATATTTGCGATGAGTAGGCCTAACTTTCAGACGTAGAAGTTTGCGGCAGTAATTAGGTTTACCGCCACCGTCGAAACACTCGCGATAAAACACGTATTTTCAACAGCCATGTATGTCATGCACTAACTAGTACTAGCGCTGTCGCCGCTGCCTAGTTTGTAAAAAGGTGTAGCTTCGCTCTTTCGCTGTGTGGTAGGGTATTCTAAAGGTACTCCCACACAGTAATTCGAGGAGTTTCCCATATTTTTTACTACAGGGTGAGTAAAAAAAACTTGACCCTGATTGTGTCCGCTATTTTGAATTTGTGTAAGTAAAAGCTGGGTTCATTATCTTTAATTTACTGCAAAGATCATTCACATCGGTTAGGTATAGACCGAGCTACAGTCGTTTGAATCAAGTAGTCGGTTTTCTGCTCTGTCCAATGATTCACATTGAAATGAACGGCGTTCAGCGAAGGAAATCCGTGTCCAGAAGAAAATCATGCTATTTAATCACTGCAGTTTCTTGATTCGAAAGCCTGTAGCTCGGTCTATACTTAACAGATTGGAATGATCTTTGCAGCAATTAAAGATAATGAAATAAGCTTTCCACTGATACCACATATGTTAGATATATATTTTTTTTTGACTCACCCTGTATGTATGTTGGTAAACTCATCGTAAAACGTTCTTATTCTTAGCGATGAGAAAAAGGCCTACCCCCTGGGGTCCCCCAATTCCAAAAGCTCAATTTGCTGTTTTTGAGCGAAAACTCGAATTCTGTGTGTAAAAACTCACCTCCTCGAAATGTGCACGATGCAAACACACACACACACACACACACCCTTATTTTAAAACCCGACCACTTTTTTAAAAATTCACGGATTTCGTAATGGGTGAGTTACAGTCATTGCGAGCAGAAAAGTGCAGGAAGAGTTAACTTCCGGGAACTTGAAATGCCGTACATTTTATATATTTAAGGCCAATTGACCGTAATTTTTACCAATATTCTGTAATTTCACAGGCAATTGGCTGTTATTTTACGAAATTTACGACATTTCAACTGAAATTATTCTGCTGGGAAGTTTCCCGTTACTTACAAATTAGGCCTACGGGGAATTTCCACGCAGCAAATTTGACAAATCTCCAGAAAAAGGGGGCTTATGAGTTCCCAGGCGATATGAGTTCCCAAATTAAAACTTGTAGTCAAATATGTCCTTCATAGCTTACATTAAATTTTATTTCTATCAAAAACAGATACAATAAACCTTTCCATATGGTTCTCAGATCTTTTAGTAGGCCTATATGTATGCAAGGCCGGGATGTAAGGTCCAACCTTTAATATTTTGAGCCCTTTTGGTTTATGGTTCCCATATAGCCTATACGTAATGGGTGAGTTACACTTACAGTCATTGCGAGCAGAAAAGTGCAGGAAGAGTTAACTTCCAGGAAGGGTTAAACTCCCCCCCCCCCGCGGGCCCCGGCCCCTCGAGCCTTTTCTCACAGGGAAAAACAATCCATAAATTGCCTAATTTTGCGTTAATTTCATGACCCCCTTCGGAAATATACCTATGCCTGTTTTACAGCTAGACCCTCCCTCGGGTCCACGGTGATGAAAATGCTAAGCGACTGAAATTACACTAGACTCTTCAACGGCGGGCTACTCCCTACCTAGTGTTAATTCCAGGAGCCCTGTGCAATTCACGCTCTGTGGACAAGTTGGTTGGCAGGGCTGTCCAGCTAGCACGTCGGAGATTTTGGCCCGAATTCATGCTCCAGGACCAGGACCAGTCTTATTATCTCATAAGGCAGCTATTCAATATTTTCTACTTCAATCCACAACTCTGATGTTTTTATGATTCCAATCTCCAACTCTAAAATACAAATAAAATCATAAACTAAATTTTGTTCCTGGAGTGGGATTCCAACCCACGACCTTTAGATAACAAGACGAGCGCCCACGGACACACGCCACGCAATCCGAGCCGGCAGGAAGTCGTTCTTTTGTAATACTTCAATATAAACATTAACGGAATAAAGCGCACACATAATTAATAATGAATAGCGCCCCTATGAGACGAGTTGAAAATACCTGCTCCTGGAGCATGAATTCGGGCCAAAAACTCCAAGAATCGTCCAGCACGGGGGTGGTAAGATGAAAAGTCCTCAAGTTTTTAGTTTAGCATTATCTTTTAACCAAGTGCGCTCTAAACCCAGAGACAGAGCCAGACTGGGGTAAGCTAACGCGAAAGCTGGAAGTGGAGTCTCTTTTCACCTCCAACCCTCGATAAATACCATGCACAGTAAAAATGCACACAATAATTCTATTCACATTTTGCCTATAGAACTTCAAATGGCCCACTGTAATTTGCGGGGTAATTTTGCCTGGCTTGTCCTCAAAATTCAAAGGTGGTTTAAGTAAAACCAAGCACAGGACATCCTTCGAAGGAGTTTGCCAAATATCTAAATAGGTAATTCGCATGTTTGGCCCAGAATTTTTTGCGCGGGAAATATTTTGGTATATTCGGACTTTCCGTTTGGTTATCTGTGTGAAGGTGAGCCCCGGGAGGTGAACGGGTTTGCTAAGATTGTAACTTCCCGTTCATCACGAGGCCAAGGGAATTTGATTCTTAGTTTCCTGTTGGAGCGTGCATCAGATTTGCCGCTGTGGCAAATACTTCATTATTTTGTGGAAAATTGTTTTTCTTGAAAACTTGATAATAAAAACAAACTTTCAGTTGCTCAAAATATTCAAGCATCCCTTCCTGTTCATTTTGAGCAGTTAACTTGGGAGGGGCGTTACAGTATACCATAAATAATGAATTTCCGCCATATTTTTGTCCCGCTTGTCCTCGCGCTTGTCACATTACCGGGTGCAAAATGCTTGAACTGATTTTTCCATCGAAGATGGTATAAAGTTGGAGTGGATAAAAGCCACAACATTGCAAGTCACCCAAGCATATGTGCAGCAAGCAAATGATTGGCAGAATATCACAGTCATGCACAGAGTTGGGTGGTTGTCTCATGTAGCAGTGCAAAGTCCTCTGGTCCCAATTATTTAAAGAATTAAGGACATGGTATATGCCTACTAGGAATTCATTTACATTTCCTAAGCAGCTAGAAACCAAACTTTTGATTGGATGACAGCCCACCCATCACAGTGGATAACTTCTCAGTTCATTGACATGTAATGGATGATCTGACCCATGGTCTTGAGAGTACGGATTATGTATACATTGCCAAGATACACAAGCACTATTAGTTCCAATATGCTCATCCAACCAAGGGCAAGTTCAGTGGGTCTGTACGGTACATGATTGACATGAACTGATCTTGTGTATTATAGGTATCATAATTATACACAAAAACTCAGAGGGTGTGTTTTCTAAATACCTTGTGAATGAAAGCTATGAAACTGTGGCACATAGGAGTGATACTTCAATTGTCTCATAGTGACAAGCATTTTGTTTTAAACCTGTTTCCTGTAAGTTTGAATCTTGTAATCTCGTGCAAGGACTGTAGTCAAAATATGTAGCCAATCTATTAGCTGATAAACTACCCACAAGTTTCCACATTGGTAACAATCATAACACCTATGAAATGGATATGGCGTATAAAGGCTGCGTTTCAAAAACTGTGTATTTCAAAATAAAGGTTGATTGATGAGTATGGTTGATGCCTGGCATATTTACTGTGGTTAAAATACGAAGGGTTTCCTACATGTATGATCTCAAGTATTTACACGAACATCCTCGCTAAGCGCATGGTTGTTTGTCTTTAAAAGACTCTCTGTTAAACTTGTGAAGAAATAAATAATAAACCTGCAAATACCCGTGTTTTATTAATTAGGCCGGGGGGGGGGGGGGGCGTCTCACATTGGGATGATGAGTCTGGGTATTGTGCCAGCCTATAAGACCCTCTAGTTTTAAGGCTCTTTTTCAGTGCCAGAGACCCCATTTAGGACCATTTCAGTTCCAGCGACCCTACTTTCAGTCCAAAGCCTATTCTACCAAATTTTCTTCAAAAAAACCTCAAAAAGTAGCTGGAAATTGAGGGAAATCGCCAGCCTGAGTTTTTGAAATTTTTTGAAACCTAGTTCGTGAGACCCCATTTTTGAGCTCAATCAGATCAGAAGCCGCAATTTCAAATACCGGGAGGGCACCATACATACCAAAAAAGTTGAGAACCCCCCGGGTAATTAGGTACTTGGAACTTGTTTTATGTAAAAAATTATAAGGTTACTAGTGTATTCAGGATGCCTTAGATGTATAGAAATGACAGAAATAATGAAAGATCTAAATAATGACTAATGAATCGTACCTCGTCACCTTTAAAAATCTCCAACAGGAACTAAGAATCAAATTCCATTGTGACTTATAAAAAATAACCATGACCTTTTTTGGTATTTAATGATACAGTTGACCATAGGCCATATGGCTTGACCAAATCATGGTGAATTAATTCGTGCAACAGATAAGCATACAAAACATATACAGTGAAATTTACAGTAAAGACTCTAAAAAAACACTTAAAAAAAATACAAGAACAATTTGAAATAGCTCTAAATAGAAACTATAAAATTATGATGATTGATTGATTAATGATGAGTGGTATTTAATTTTCGAGGCCTATCTAACTACTTTAACGATAAAGCTCTTATTCAAATTTGAAAAGAAAAGAATGACAATAAAAATGCACTAGGGCCTATTATGAATTTTCAAAAAATATGCAAAAAATAACAGTATTAAGGGAACTATACTGTAGCTTGTTTGCCAAAAAGGTCTTCCGTAAAATTAAATACACACCGGTTACAGGTTTTGACTAGGGTCCTGTATATTTACAACAAAACTGTCAATTTTACAGCTACTCAACGCAAAAAAACAAGGTCTACACTATTTGGTGGACAGGATATGTTGGAGTTGAATATCGTCAGTGCTTTTTAGTTATTTCCCAAGTTCTCTGGTCCCAAGTTCAGTAATAATAATACACCAAGTGCATTAACATTTTCACTGTTTGATATCATATTATTTTCTATAGTATACTCGGATACTTTTTTACATTTATTTTGTTTTGCACAAACATCTACCAGTATAATTATACTACAATTTCAATATTATTTTACAAGTGTATATACTGGCCACGTAATGATGTGCAGATCTGAATGAGCTAAAGGTGCAACGAGAGATTTCACACTCAGGAGTCCCTAAAATCGAAAGTACTGATTTGTGCCCTGATGTAAAGCTTTCCATCCACAAATAGTCCCCATCTGAAAAGGATTAAGCTGGAAATGTTCTTGGTACAAAAATTGTGAAATTTATAATGTCCTATAGGGCAAAATACGAAAATTTCGACTGTTTTAATCAAATCAAAATCGCTTTGTTTCTTTAGACATTTTAAGCCGAAATACAATGTTAAGAAATTATTGAGTTGTCTAATCTATATGAAATGACTATTATATGAGCAATATTGGGTTGCCTCAAAATCTCCGCTGCACCTTTAAAAAGAATGGAGTGGGGTCAAGTAACACAGTTTAACATTCTTACATAAATACCCGGGACAATATCGGATAATGGATCAGGGATATGACCCGAGCGAGCGAGTCATTGTATTACTATTCAGCTTCAGCATAGAATCGATTGAAATGTACTGTTGTTGCTAATGCTTGTGTGCCATGCCATTTTAACCCCCGGTATTGAACAAGTCTCAGTCTTGTATTGAACACGGGATCCGATTTAACACAAGAAAACCAGCACACATGCAGTGCCGCTTGGCAGTGTGAACTAAGCTTAAATATCTTCTCTGGAAATACAAATAAATCAAAATGGATGTCTTAGGTAATATAGTGACGATTATAGACATTGCCACTATGATCAAGAGCCATGTCGATGAAGTCAGGGGCTTCGAGGAGAGCACCAAACGCTTGTCGTACAGAATCGAAATTCTCAGTTTGGTCGTTGATCCACTGAAAAACATCCTGGAATCGACCAACGTCAAGCCGGGCAAAAAAGGCAAACTCAATATACAATCTGCTATTACAGGAGTTGCACAAGCAGTCGCGAGTCTCAAAAAAGTGTCTTGAAGATGTAGAGATTTCGTGATTAAATTGGCTGCGTCGAACGTCTGTGGGAGAAAAGTCATGAGGCCTCCAAGTATGGAGAAAAGTTAAGAGTTCAGTGAAGGAAGAATGACCAGATACACCAGGACCTTTCAGATGCCCTACAGACGGAAATTTCATTGTATTACCCGAAAGAGAAGGAAAAGTTGCGAGAAAAACCAGTTGGTTGAACAAAAGTTTCCAAATGCTTTAAGAGAGCTAAACAAGAGGATGAACTAGATCATAGAAAGATATGGCTAAAATAATGTCGTCATTGGAAGACATGCAGAAAGGTAAACTGTTTTGAAGCTTTTGAAATCATAATAAAGTCGTTATTAATATTATTCCATGCCCGCATAGAAACCGGGTTTTTATTCCGTAAGTAAGGTGCCCCTCTGACCCTTTTTTCTGACACACTTATTTTATGAATTCGGAAACCTTCACGAAACAAAACCATTATTATTTCACGAATTCCTATAAGTGTGTCAGATCAGAACTGGGCAGGTGCAAGGTTCAATTGGACCTTGATCGATACCCATTTGTCAAAGTCAAGATTAAAGGCGGCACTATGTGATTCATGGCCAAGCAATTTAGAAACACCCTAGCGAATTACCATATTTTTTTTTTGTTTTACTGCGACACCTCAGCTATGTATGGTGAAAGCAGTGGCGAAATCGCACATTTTCAGGGGAGGGGAAGAAGGCGGGGAAAGAATATACCCTACTAGTAATTTGGAGGAATCGCACTTAAGAAAACACATTTGCCAGAAGTGAACCACATCTGTTAGACATTTCCGTAAGTTAAGAAACCGGGTAAAATTTACGAAAAATCTGATTTAGAAAACCAAAAGTAAAAAAAAAAAAAAAAAAATACATAAAAACAAATGTTAATTGCGGAAATATTTCAAAAAAATTTCGGACAGCAAAATTTCCGGCCTTTTTTTCGTTCCGTAATTTTAAATTACGGAAAAACTCTGTTAAAATACAAATTTTTTCCCATAATCATTAATGTGAGACAAATTTTGGGAAAATTACTTTCAAAGTTCCGTTAGGCCCTAATTGACAGAAATTCTGTAATTTCCTTAAAAAGTCTGGAAATTCTGGCCTGCCAGAAAATTTCCGAAATTTACGGAAATTTTTCTTACAGGCACGGGTAAACTGTCAATACTACTGGTCACTCTCCTGATCTCATTGGGAGCAGGAGGGGTGTGGATTTGATTCCTCACACCCCCCCCCCCCCCTGCTGGGTCCCGCAACCCACGGGTGTGAAAGAGTTGAAAGCGTACTATTATAATGTCCAACGAACATTTATTAATACCTTCTTTTGCAGCACATTTGTCAAAGTCGGAAAAGAGTATATAATTTTAAAAATATATTAGCTGTCGGCAACTATACGAACGTATTTTCACACGCTTTACTTTTTCTTGATAATTATTTAGATTCGACAAGAAAGTTTCCAGATCTGGAGAATGCCAACGATACTTTGAAAGGTAATGACGCTACAACGCTCTCTACCTGTAACATAAAAAATGGTATCCTGAACACGACTTTTTCACGTTGTCATAAATTTTGAGACAGTCTCGTTGCCAAGGACAGGTCAAATGGAAAGTCTCGTTGAAGACACTAAATGTACAAGTCATGTTTTTATGCAACACTTCGTTTTGCAAGACGTGTCTTTTGTCATCAATTGGAAGAACGGTCTGGATGGAAGACGGGTCTTTGGGTCTTAGTTATGTTTTATGGTTTTATTTCTTATGTATTTCTATGTCTGAAGACAGGGTCTTATGCAAGACATTCTTACAGATGACGCCCAAGACAACCAGTTTTACAGTGGATACCATCATGGGCATAACGGCCGAGACAGCATGGGTGGGTAGGTGGGTGGGCGGGCGGAGGGAGGGAGGGATGGGGGCGGATGGGGTGGGCAGATGGACGAAGAGATAAATTGAATGAAATGGAAGTCGGTAACCTCAACAACATTAAAATTATACAAATCTTACAAAATGAGGAGTTAATGGTACGAGAAACGAATTTTATTTTATTTATTTTCATAGCGATTCTTTTACGAGCGTTCTACAGAAGCGTTCAGCGTTTTTAACGTTTATTTCTATTGGATGGTGAGATTCGGTGCCCCAGCAGAAATTTACCCCCAAAGGGCTGTAAAGAGCCTTAATTAAATACTTAATATGGTGGTCCAAAATGACAGTTTTTCAACTCGATTCTGAAAGATGGGGTCCCCAAAAATGTGGTCCATTTTTAGAGAAATTCGCCCCCCACCCCAAAAAACAAAATCCTGAAAAATCTTCCCCCATTTTCAAAAAAATCGCCCCCTAGAAAAATCCTGACGACGGTCCTGTTGTTGACCCGGCCACACCATTTACCATAGTAAAAAAAAATAATGGACTATATGACCATGCATGAACATAGGAGCATGCCATGGTTGAAATCCCCATATCCAATATACAAAAAAATTGTAAAGTTGCGTCTTTCAAAGTACAAATTCTTATGTGTTCTGTCTTGTTTAGGTTTTATTTTACACCCTAAAAGGTTCTATACCTGGAACCGGTTTTCCTCTGCCATTTCTTTTTAAGTGTTCAAATAAAGACAAAAAGTTTAAAGAACCATAAATGCAACAAATTGTAAAGTTGCGTCTTTCAAAGTAACAAATTCATTTATTTTCTGTTGTTTTATGGTTATTTACACCCTAAAACGAGGCTCCATACCTAGAGATAATGAATTATACATTTTAGTGATGTATTAATTACAAATTTTAGTGTATTAATTACAAATTTTAGTGATGTAGGCCTATTACAAATTTTCGCCTAGAATTAAACACAGTCACGTAAATTGCTTAATTCCCAATTTTTAGATGAATCGGAATATTTGTTTTCATGAAGTACGTGATGTTTTGATGTATAGTACATCTGCTTCTCACATTTTAGACTGTGGTGTTCCTCAGGGATCCGTCTTTGGTCCGCATAAGTTCACACTATACGGCACCTGTTGAAAACATATGCAATCGCACGGTGTTCAAAGCATGATCTATGCAGATGGCACACAATTATATACAATTAACCTTCTTGATCCAAAAAGTTTCTCATCTTAGAGGGGTCTAAAGTTAGAAGAACTTAAAGGGGTTATACAAAATCTGGAATGGTCCTGTAAAGATTGCGAAAGGTTCATTGGAGTTCATACAACCTTTTTAGAACCCGTTTTCAGTGAAGGTTTCATATAGAGGACAAAAGGGTTCTAAGTCGAACCTTTATTTTTAAGAGTGTGCTGGTATTTGAGATGAAGTGCATGTTCAACTTTCGCACATTCGTGCATTTTAATCGCTCTATACCGACAGTTACTTAAATCGCCCCTTATATGAAATCATACACTGCAAAACGCGTTTTAAAACTTGCTGTTTAAGTAATTAAATCTGTTTAAAGAACTTTTCAAAAAATTGACAAGTAGTGCAGATTACTTGAAGCTTTTTTGTGCAGTATGTGACCTACACTGTAAAAACGAATCGTAAATGTATGACCCCGCGTAACGTGAAATAGGCGCAATTACGATAAGAAAACTAAGGGAACCCGTGCATTTACGGGGAAATGCTCTTGAATTGTATATTTACGGGCAGTCGACCTAGCCTTGTCCAAGGCTGGTGGGCTCTGGAGTCAATATAATGTAGCCCTTTGCTATTTTACTATGATGAGACTTAAGTAAAATAAACATGACTTTAGTTTCAATGGTGTGTCTTATACACTAGTACATTATCAGTGGTCACTTGTAGGCAAAACAGTTAATAGCCAAATCAAATTGGTCCACTAATTATTCTAATAGCCCACTTGGGGACTTCAGTAATAGATTAATTGGATCTCCTTCAGTCACCAATTCATTAAGTTAGCTGGTTTCACACATCTTGTTTCCCAGTAGCTTGGTTCTATGAAAGGTGTGCCTTCATTTTTCTTCTAGTTGCCCTACGAACAGCATAGCCTAATTATTTAGCCCATAAAAGCAGATCTGTGACTGTGGCAGCACTATGGTAATGGTATAGTGGAGGACAAATACTGCGGGAGTAATGGTCTTTTTTAGGGCCATGGCCAACTCTGTGTTCAAGATAACAGTAACAGATAGACCTACTTATTCAGTATTTTAGTATCTGTGACTTGAGGGTGTTTGCTGCAACCTGCAGCAAATATTCTGATTCTGTGATTTGTTTTAAAATAAATACAATACTACATTGCGGATTACTTATTCAACACAGCGCCCCAACGACTTGCTCAAGTCTACAGTCGACCGTTATTTCACAGGCAATGACCGAAAAAAATACTGGGGTAAATGCCCCATTTATAAAAAAGAGCATTTTCGGGGCCGCCAAATTTTTCCGGCAAAAATTGCGCAAATCCCCCATAAGTACCGGTCAATTAATTATTTATTATTCTCTTCTATTATATTATTATTGTCCACTGTTCAATCTGAAAACTGAAATTTCTTTAAATCACATTTTTAATATTTTCTTCTCACTACGTGGTCGTTCCTTTATCGAAATTCGAGCGGCTAATGGTTAATAGACAACATTGAAATTAAGGTGGTCATTCTGTGAAACTATAAAGAATATTTTTCTTCAAAAACCAAATACGTATGACCGAAAATTCAATATTTTAAATATTCGAATCTGGGAAAACCAATAATGATTGTAATTAACTTATGCTGACATTGGACTCAGGGGGTCCGTCCGCCCCAATAATGAGACGATCTGGTCAAGTCGGGTCAATTCTTGCCACGTCGCAACTGACATTTTGTGCGAAATTGCGTTCTTTAAAGGGGCACTGCAAATGCAAATATACTCGATCCTCAGCGCAATTTAGCCCATGCAACCAACCTAAGAATTTTTCTCATTTCATCTGCAAAATTTCCCATTTACGGCAACCCAAAGCTACAAACATAAATTTGTGGCTTATTTGCAGAACTTACATCATGTGGGATATGTAATACTTAAGGAAGATTTTGTTTATGGTACACTAAGATATCCTACAAGGTGAACAACTTCTATCATTTTCAAACAAAATGGAGCAACTTCCGAATTTTGACCCCTGTACAAATAGAAATTGCATTTTTTGGGGTTACCATTTTAGCCATTTTTATATACCCTATACTAACTTCTCCAAAACCATTGGTCATAGTGGTACAAACGATACATTTTTGGATCCTTATGACTAGACGGACAATAAGACATACATTTCAATGATTGGAGTATTTTAAAAAAAGTTTGACCCCTGTGTTAAACTTAAATTGGCCCCTATTGAAAAAGTGACAACACACAATTTGAGAGTACTACCTACTAGCGTTGATATAGAGGGGCCCATACTAAACTACCAAAGCGCAACCTTTCTGTAGTGAGAGGTAAACCGATGATGTTTTGACCTGGGTCCTAGCTCCTCCAATTAATTCTTTTGATGTTATGACGAATGTTCCCTTCCACGCTGGGCCAAACATTATAGGCCATTGTAATTTGGTCTGTTTAAAAAACGCGATGGTGTTGGCCCGGTTTAATAATGTGGGCCCTTTAAAGGCAGTCATTTCCAAATTTTTTCATTTCATGCCTACCCGCGTTCTTTTCATTTGTTCGCTTTCCTTTTTGTTCTCCCTTTCTTCGACTTTCTTTTTCCGTAGCTGAGCTTAATTTCCCGAATCCAATTTGTCTGGCGAAAATGTGCTTCTTGCCCACCTGATAAACGCAAACCCCCGCGCCCGAGTCCAAAGTTACACACAAAGCAAGATATTATAACTCGCGAACTTAACAAATATATGACATGATATATTTTTAAATCATTTGCTTTTTTCACAGAACAAAGGAAGGATTTAATGAAGCACTAAACCAGCAGTATGAAATAGGAATAGGTACGTATTAGATATCATAGAGTGCTGTAAAACAGAAACCGACAATATATAGTCCTAAACAATTAGTCAGCAGGAGCTTACCAAATAATGTCAAATTTTATGACCAATTGTAATAAAATTCAATTAAAATTGAATAATGTTTGATGCAAAAAGTTGGCAAATCTTGGTGGGGTCTATTTCAAAATGACTATTTCAAAGTTCATGGGAATCTGATCGACAACCTCGCGCCCCCCCCCCAACCTCACTATCAACTTAGACTTTGCTATAGAAGAAAATCCGGTTTTCTTAACCGGGGGGGGGGGGGGTACTCGAACCACAAATTTGGGGTACGGGTGGTCTATCCAGCCAGGTAAAAAAAATCGACCCAGTTTTATAGTGACCAAATTGTACAATCTGACCCTTTATATGTTGGTTCCGATATTCTACCCATTTATATAGTTGGCCTTGAATTTCGCGACCATTTTCTAGTAAGCATATACAAACCACTCACACCATTTTCAATTGTGATTTTAGCGAAAATCGGAAAAATGACGACATTTTCATAGTAAAATGCGACCAAAAATTGAAAAATGGACCCATTTATATAGTATGCCATGACCTCAAAAAGTGCCATCTTTATAGTAGCCTGGTGGGAAAAACGCCCCATTGTATAGTGAGGGGTGAAATGCGACCCATATCGGCGGCACATATGTACTACCCTTTTCAACTGAGTACCCTCCCCCCCCCCCGCCCTGGTTTTTAATGACCCCAGTAAACTTAAGGCCCGGGAAATGTTTCCTTTTTATTTAAAACCAAACTTCTCCATAAGAATGTAGTCGACCACATTGATTAACACACACATGTCCATCTATACAACACATTTTGTTGCGTCTGATCAGTTGTTTGTGGTGATATTTGCTTCCATGTGAGGGAAACATGAAAATATCGGGTCGCCCCCTTTAAGTGTGATATAATATACGCATAGCCGTAACTATTTAATAAGGCAAAAAAAAAGCAAGTTTGTCTCAGAAGAAATGTGAAAAATGCAAATGCAAAATGCGGGTTTTTTTTTTAGAAAAATGCTGATGCGAAATTCGCAAAACGCGGGATTTAAAAACAAATTATTGCATTTTGACCACTTTTCACGCCGAAATTTCATTTTTATTTCTGAAGATTAAAAAAAGTCTTTCAAGTGAGCAAAAACCTAAAAAAAAATAATGCGCCGAAGACCAATTTTAAACAAATTCCGCGCGGTGTTCTGAGACAAACTTTGTTTTTTCTGCTTTAAACAATCAGTTAACGTGACAATCTCTTTGAAATGCCATTTACCAGATGTGTCTTTGTCAGTGCGTGCGCGCGTGGTGTTTGTGTGTGTGTGCGCATGTGCCTGTGTATGTGCCCAAGTCTGTATGTCTTTTCATCTAATATTATATTACTTTTTTTCTAGATCAAGAGAAGGCTTCGTAAAATCAAAGCTGGTATGACCGCAATGGATAAAGGTACGGTAATGAATACTACAATGTGAACAGTTAATTAGAATTATTTCTTTAAAGGGGATTTAATTCAATAGAACTTGCTGAACTTAAAACAATATTTTCATAACAATGCTTGATAATTTTGTTGTACAGACTTATAGACTCTGTTTTTTAAATGGCAACAATTTATAAGTATTGGAAGGTTCACTATTCGCTTTTAAGGCTAATGGAAGTTGATTCTTAAGTTCCATGATTCTTATAGTTGGTACAATTTCATTCATTCATGTACTGTGCATGGTTCATTATAACAATCCAAAGGCATGTAATTATTGAATACCCTACTAGTCTTATATGTATTACATAAAACAACGTTTACAAGTGCCTAATTACCAAACAGGGGTTATTGCAGGTTTTTTTCAAAAGTTTAAAAATCGGTTCAAACATTTTTGCACCAAGTATTATGACAAGCGGGACAAAAATCTCGAGGAAATTCATTATTTATGGTATACTGTGACACCCTCCCAATGAACCTGCTTAACATGAACAGAATGTTTTTTTTTTAGTTATACCAAAGTTTTAAATCCGGTTTTGTCCCCGTTAACGAGGGTGGCCGGATAACACCTCACACTCCTCAGCAATACTGCTGTGTGAGGATTTATTGGAGCAAAAGATAATTGACCGGATGCCCTTCCTGACGTCAATCCACAGTTTTCGGCGGTGGGCCTAGCCTTTAGGCAACCACGCCCACCATGCTGACGCCCTTGTAGGTAGATCATCTTTTTCATTCTACCAGGGTAACCAGCTACCCTCCTCATCAGAAATCCGATGGGGGTGACAGTTTAGCTGCCGAAATATTTTCCACAGCGGCAAATCTGATGGGCGCTCCCCGGGGGCGCTCCAACAGGAAACTAAGAATCAAATTCTCTTGGCCTATTAAAAGCGAACTGTCCGTTGTGTATTATTGAGTAAAAGCGTTAAAATCAACCCGGTCCGTGTCTGTTGAACAAAATCTTTATTGTTTGTGCATGTCATGCACAAACAGAAATCTTGACGACAAATTCTGAATGTTTATATGCTACCACGCAATATTTTCTTATTCCAAAACCATCGGTTGTAATAGGTATATAGACCTAAATTGTGTGTTTATAGAGTGTGATCATTTTATACCTCCATGGTGTGATATTTCGTACTCGGAGTTCAGACGATAATCAAGGTACAGTTTGGCTTCTTTTCACACAAGTGTTGGAAAAATAGTGGCTTTTCTTCGGGATTTTCTTCTGAATTCACACGGTACTTTCCACGCGTGATTTAAACGTTTTCTAAATTCTCGTAATCTCCATCATTATGTGCAACGGTATTGTCTCTCTCAATGTCATCATTCGTATTGTCTCCTACAATATAGCCGTAATAAAAAAGTTTTTAAAGTATTAAAAACAAATGGGCATAAGTCAATATATCAGCGTATGCCGCAATACGCGAGACGTTTACAGCCCTTACTGCAACTAAAAGCGATGCCACAATAAACGTTGATTTACCAGTTATCTGTAAAGAAAATTTATTGATATATTTTTTAGTCCGTAAAAATCAGAGACGTATATAAATAAAAAAATTAAACAAAAAACACTTCCATAACTGATCTAACACTAACACAACAGTGTAATGGGTACCGGGAACTTGATCATTAGAGTTACCCTTAACCGTCCATTAGTATTTACAGAGATAGCCATAATCAATAAAATGCGCCGCAAACCGGAAGAAGTGTGTTTCATATAAATTAAAGGGATACTCGGTATTTCAAAGATTATTTGCGAGCTTGGAATTCCATGGTCCTCTTCAGCTTGATTGGGACTGACTCATGGGTATTGAAAGTGAACTGATGATTAAAAAGTAATGTCGCCAGTGTAAGGGTGTGTACATAATTTTTTGGAGCATGACGTTGTTTTCCTACTGTGTTGTGAGAGAAATGAAGATACTACTTTATAACGCAGCTGTCTAGAGCCAAACGTAACCAGATTATGTAATTTTTTTCTGTTCTGATATGGACCCTTAAAAAAATATAAATTGGCCGTACTAGGACTGCGCAATGCACACCTATCGCTTTCATATAAATGTTTAATTTAGTATGGACTGATAGTGTTTAAATGGGTTTAAAAACCCATTAGCCCGTATTTTTTGATGTGAATGATGGCGATTGCGTTTTTGTTTATTTGAAGAGGGAAACATTAAAGGTGCAACGAAGATTTTGGCAACCCAAATATTTGGTCCATAATCGTAATGTTCAATATAGATTTGACACTCAACTATATGTTCTTACCTTGTAGGTGCTATAGAAGAGAGAAAAAAAGGGGATTTTGGATTTGCTTATATTTCAATATAAAACTAGCTGAATTTGGTATTTGCTCCTATAAACGAAATTAGAAAGTTCACAATTTTTGTACCAAAGACAATTTTCACCGCTTAATCAATTTCAGATGGGATACTTGGTGATAGAAAGCTTTACATCGGGGCACAAATCAGTAACTATTCGATTTTTAAGGTTACCCTGATATGTAAATCTCTCGTTGCACCTTTAAAGCGCGCGCAGCAAAAAAAACCCTCGTCTACCTAGCAATTTCTTTTTATAACAAAACTCCCCGAAGTTGGGGTGGAGGGCAGGGGAGGGAGGTGGGGTGGGTAGTTTTACCACCCCCTGTGATTTTTCGTTACTGATAAGCTGATTCCTATAAATCTTTGGTACCACAGGATTCCATTGGTAGCAAATAAGTACCAACGTCCCCAGTATGAGTCACTGTGACGTCATAATTTGAAGAAAGCATTAAAAGTTGGATATAGGGGAAATTGATAGTTTGACACAAAACAGCACTAAAACGCTCTGTATAAATAACAAACTAGTCATTTCCCCCCATCAGAGCCCATCAAAAACGCACGACAACACGTTTAACACATGGGTGTTTGATTTTAACACCCATCTGGAATCAATTGGGAACTGCATCCCTGGTGTTAGATTTATACCCTTTCGGTTATCAAGTACCGACCATTTAGTGTTATCTTACATGATTTTGGTGGACAATAACTAATGACACTGATTGGTGTTAATATTACACCACATGTCCAGTGGTTGATTATTTGTTTAAACTCTGCCTGGGTGCTAACTTTACGCTACTGGGTTACTTTAACACCCTCCTGGAATCACATACCGTCGGACCGCATCCTCTGGTGTTATTAACACAAAACTTTGGTGTTAAGATTTATCAATTTGTAACTTATGACATTTTTAGAAACTGTTTTGTTGTGGCACATTTTTGTTTGTTTCTATTGTACATGAGTCTAACATTCACATCAAAATGCATTAAAATTGTGCTTCAACACAACACCGAACTGTGTTAAAATCCCTAATTTGGAATTGGACCCCAGACTACACCCGACAACGCAGCTTGACACCGACTTTGTTGTTAAAATCTTAACAACCCTACCTGTTGTTGCAGGAGTCGATATTCCTAGTACTTTTTGGTGAAATGAATCGTCCCATGTTCCACAACTGTGTTCTTTGCTGACATGCAAATTATGACATCAGTGTTACGTAATTGAATGTTGGTACTCATTTTGATATCAATGAAAGAGGAGGGCCCTAGCTATCAAATGTCTGTGATATCCATCCCGGCGTCCGTAACTATAATAGGCCGAGCATGGAGCCGCATGTTGCTACTTCTTTACACCACCGCGGTTAAAAATAAACCTGTCCAAAAACACGTTTTGACAATCAACAATTCTTCTGACCAAATTTCATCACGTTGTAGCTGTGACATCATACAAACGTTGTATATGACGTCACCGCATAGTTTGTAAAAAAGTTATATGTCACACAATTTGAGAAAAAACAAAACGAAGGGAAACGTGAATAAAAATTTAAACCAGTATGTTTTATATGGTTACATATTCTAATGTCACCAATTACTTGAAAGAACTATGGTAAAATCCTATCGCAGCATATATAGGAAATATTCCTAAGGCTAAATAGACGTACCAGATGGTTTTGCATGTCATTGCATTGGAGTATTCCTTGCAAAGAAGAAAACATCATTTTCACGCTGAACTTTCGAAGCAGTAGAACTATTTAAGGAGGCCGCCACGTTTATTATTTTACGCTATCGTTTTTGCCACAATGCCATGTTAGTCGTTCACACCAATTGAAAGATCAGGCATACCGCAACCGAGTCGTTAATAAACTGCACAAGGCAACTTTACGGCATCTCGTTCATTACGAGATTGATCAGTGAATGCCTGACGTCTGCTACACAGCCGCATCTTTGGCCCAAGTTTCTAAATCAACGAAGAATTTATTCGGCGGTAAATACAAGCGATCACGAGTTCCACTGCAATTTTTGATTTTCCCCGCGCAAAGTGATGTTCATACTTTGCTAGTTCCTGACTGTATTACTACTTGAATAGTTATAAATGGTGTCTAAAATTAGATACAGTTCCAAGCAGTTGTAGTATAAAGCAATTTTTTGATAACAACTAGTGAAGAAATATAAACCAATTTGCGCTCCCGCATATAGCTGAAATCAACGCACCTCGTCAACCACCTGTATGTTTACAAAATTGAACACCATTGTCCTGATCTGCTTCCATGTGCATAACGCCCATTCACACCACAGCTGTTTATTTGCAGCCCGAGTCGCCCCGTAAATAGCATATTGACCGACCTGTTAACAACACGTCCATTTTCTCGGCATTCATTACATTTATCAATAGTATATTGTAGCGTCCGTTTAGTAGGACTGATATAAAATGCGAGTCCTGCCGTATACCCCAAGTCAAGTTAAGTTGTGTAATATTTTGAAAGCCAATAGCGTAGCGGTTCATGAAGAGAGGTTCTCGCCTTAAAACTTCGCTAAGTGACATTTTCAAAGTTTTTTTGACAGAGTAAGGCTCACTATAATTTTTACTCAAACAAGCTTTCCGATTTGGATCAAATTGAAATTTATTTTCTTGATTTGAAAGGGATGAATCAACAAAATGGTTCTTTAACTACTGCCTGTACATTTTTGTACAAGTTTTTGTAAATTCAACAGATACGAGTGGTTTTTAGATCACTATTGCAAATCTAATAATATTCAAATCCACGTTGACTTTGCATACGGGGAACGTAAAATAATGGCCTTTCTAGACCTCTGCGGCCTGCCTGAGTATTGTCGGTGGTCATCAAGTTCTGGTCTGTAGATCGACTATCGCGTTTACTTTAACATTGGAATTAAAACAAAACACAGCTGTAATTGAACGTTGTTCCTTTAAAATATCTATATTATCAAAAATGGCATACAGTTTTGTGCTAATTTTTTATATATGAGCCTGGGATTCTTGAAAATATAGTTTTAAATAATTAGGAACTCTACACCATACAAAGTGCTACTCGGTACATTGAAAAGTACGTATATTGCTGAATCGCGCATTAGTGTGTTTCGAACACTGATCTCTATACAATGGATTGGGAAACCTGGGCTTCGTATTGATCACTGAGGCCATATTGGTCATCCAAAAAGAGCCCAGCAGGTGGTTAAGATCCGATCATTATACAAATCGTTCCCATTGAAATGTGGATAAGCGACATAACTACTACAAATCAGCCATTCAGTGAGCTCATTTGTATTTTCTCGTACTGGGCTGTTCAGGTCTCTAAAACGACAGCACCCGGGATACAACTTCTGCTAAACGGTGTATCTGGAATGGTCTTGTGTTCTAAACCAAGAGGCCCAGCCCGGTGGCCCATTAACCAATCCCTTGTATATATATCAATGGTTAACGTGCGACTGCGATAAACTAAATATTACTCGACGCCCCTTTTCAAATGTCCCCGTTTTCATGGATTTGTTAGTGTTTTTACAACCAATCAAGAACAAATATAAAATTACAAAATTATATCAAAACACCCCTCTTAACATTTTTCTCGTATCATGAGGTTTTAAAAAGTGTAGATTTTTGGCAATAAAAAATTCTAAACGCACTTCGCTCCTATCCTTTGTGTGCTCAACGAATTTCAAAAGGATGAGCGTGTGCAAACTTGAACGTGATATATGCGCGTATGGATATATTTTCGCTGGCTTCTGTTTCGGTATTGCAGGTGGCGGTGTAATATACCACAAGGAATAAACATGGTACTTCCATGATCGTTGTACAGTTGTGTATATTGGTCGGAATAAATTCTGGATTTTTTCGCAAGGAAATACTCCAATGCCATGAAAACCATCTTGTACGTTGTATATTAGGGATAGTTTCATTAATTGTGCCCATAGATTTATACCAATAAATCCGCTTTAATTTCATCTGAATAAACTTTATACATGATATACCTCCAGATTCGAACCAGGGCCTATAAGATTCTAAGTCTGAACCTTATCCACTACACTACAAAACTTTACAGATATCAGATGCTAATTAATATAGATGTGTAGCCCTACGAGACTTTTTTTTCAAATTAAACTAACTAATTATAATCTACAAAAAGCAGTATTCGAGTTCTACAAGAGTTTAAATCTAATCTTTAAAAATAAAAGGGAAAATGCTTTTTTTTTATTGAAGTACTTTCGGCGTTATTTACATAATAACGTCAGCGTATAGGTGTTTTAGTAATTATTTTCTAACCCTTTTTATTTAATTTTTTCTGCTCCAAATTGTAATTTTATGTTAGGTACGTACCAACGCGTGAGATTATTGCATATTCTATTAAACTCTGCGCCCTTTTGAAAATGAAGCATTCTGATTGGTCAGTTTACTGCCCATTATTCTGCATAAGGGGCCGCAAATACATTTTCTTATTTAAATCAAGATGATTCAGCTAATAGAATAGAATAAAGGGTTTGCAGTGTCTTCTATGGGCTCAATGTTGCGCGGTCGGAAAAAAAGGTAAACAGTGGTCTCGTGCGCCTCGCCCATTATGTAGTTTTTCGACCCTCGCTGAACATTTTCGCCCATAAACGATACTCATACCCTTTATTTCTTAATTTGGGGTTTACCCCCGGGGTTTACCATAATTTAAAAGGTAAAAGCCTGTAAAGTAGGAACTGTTGAACAGTGCGTGTATCTATTCCCCCGAGTCTATATTCTTGTAAGCTTATGCAACGTTGCCTATGGTATGCTTATGCAATGAAGGAGAAAACATCATCTGAAAATCAGACCTGGTCGGCAGTCTCCCACGTACTTTTAAAAATAACCCCCATGTTAATAAACAGATGGAAGTCAGTGGTACGAAGCAGTCGAATCCAGAGGGGGGCAAAAAATTTCCAAGTGTCCCCCCCCAGAGGGGGCAAATTCGGAAGTGTCAAAGTGATTTTCCGCTACGCCACTGGAATAGTCTCCATTTTTAATTGCATCAGCAAACATCCCTCAAATCTTGTAAGTTGCTTCATTTACACTATATTATATTACATTATGTGAGGCATAAAGATCAAGACGAGTCTTTTCAAGAAGTGGAAAAGAACAAAGGAACAATATTAGAAGGTATGTTGATTTCTTTAGTTTTTTATTAATCAAAATGTAAAAAGAGCCTATACATACCTGACATTCTGGTACCAAATTGTTTAGTAGTGGAGGGGCTATGTAAAATTTGGTGAAGATCAGGTTTGTTAATTGTTGCAACACTATAAAAGTATACTACTGGGTCTGACTATTCAGAAAATCGATGTTCCATTTTTCAATTGACCTTTAGTGACCTTGCACAAGGTCCAAAGGTCAAAATGGTCATAATCGTTCAAAAGTTATATCGACCTTGGTACCAAAATGTGGCAAATTTCAACAAGGATATTGATATGATATATTTTGTTATTTGACAATTTGCACGTAAATTGCCAAATAATCCTAATTAGAGACAAATAATATGCATAAAATTGCCTTTTATGCAGGCCTTGTCATGTCCAAAGCAAGAGTTAGGCCTAAAAAGTTCTTGCACAATGTAGTCATATGATGCCAATGTTGGGCCAAATTAATGCAAATTTATTTGCTCCTTTGTACCTCAAATGTGGAAAATGACCCTATTTGAGATAAATGACTCTTTTGGGCCATATTTAACCTAAAATTATTGATTAGCTTCAATTGGGTCATTTTATTTATCGGGGGTGCCATTATTGAACATATTTGAACCCATATTTTTAGGTATGTGTCCTATACGTGTGTATTTCTGTTTTTTAAAGGGGAATATACACTATTAGTGATTGCAAATAGAACAGGAGAATATATTTAAATAAATTATATCCAGAACAGAAAATTTAAAAAAAAAAATCACCAAAAAATCTGATTTGTTTTTTCATTTCTGTAACAAGTAGGTTATCCAACAAACCGACAAGTTGCTATACTTGAAAGAAAAAAAAAAAGCAACATAATAAGGACAAGAGAATCTATGTAGTTTCATACGGCACTTAATACAATGTAATTGGGGAGTCTTTTAATCACAAGTTTTCGTGCAAAAATAACTTATGAGAATTACAGGAATTGTCTCCTTCAATTATAAGCTTTCTGCAAATTTCACATATTTTGAATCTTTCTGGTGAATAGTGTCTTTAATCGTCCACAACTCCCCCATAGGGGTGGGGGGACTTTTTAATGTCAATTCTACTGTGGATACTACCCGAACTCTCTAAATATCACCAATGTGTAGCATTCTTCTCGCTCCATGAATTCGGGTTCTTCAACACCATTTTATAATATTCATAACAAAAACCGCAATTCACTGCAGAACTCTACTAAAATCACGCTGTGGGAGCAGTCTGTGTCCTCCAGTGATCGGGTTAACACACCATAGTATTATATATCTCATAACACAAACCCGTATTCACTGCAGACTCTATTAATATCACGCCCGGTGGTGGCTTCTGTCTCTCTCCAGTGAATACGGGTTATCACACCAATCTTATAATAATCTCATAACAAAAACCCGGATTCACTCAGAGACTCTACTAAATATCACGCATGTGTGAGCCTTCTGTCTCTCTCCTCTCCATGAATACGGGTTTACACAACAACATTATTATAATATCTCATAACAAAACCGCGTATTCACTGCAGAGACTCTAATAATATCACGCATGTGTGAGCATTCTGTCTCCAGTGAATAAGGTGGTATCCACAACCAATATTATAATCTCTCATAACACAAAAACCCGTATTCACTGCAGAGACTGCTACTACATATCACCATGTGTGAGCATTCTGTCTCATCTCTCAGTGAATACGTGTTATCACAAACCACTTTTATACTATCTCATAACAATTCTCTTCATGCTTGCAGATCAAAGAGAAGGCTTTAATGATATAGTCAACAAGCATTGCGAGATAAAAGAAGGTACGGTGAATCTCTTACTGATTCAATTTTCCCATGACGGTTCCACAAAACAAGTACAAAGTAGTTTTTTGGACACAAGAAAACTTTTATTATTATTATTATTATATTGCTATCCTGTGCCTTAGGGAGAAATTGGCTTTTGTTATTCACGGCGTTATGGCGAAATATACCTTCCCCCTAACGCCTCCCTTTGTAATGCGGTTTATTCCGTTTTGGATAACAAAAGAATATGAATATTAATTTGTGCAAATGAAGGATAATCCACTAGAATAACAAAGGATATGCATATTAATTTAAATAACTATAAGAGCTCATTATAACCTAATGAATATTTAAACTTTCTCCCTAACTATCATGTTAGAGTTATTATTATTATTATTATTAATTGATTTATTCTAAATGTTTTGTTCCCATAAGACGCCGTAGATATTCATCTCGGTTTCCTGAAAAAATGGTGTTATTTGAATTAAGCGTTTTAAATTTATGGTAATTTTTGTATTTTCTTTAGTTTTCTTTTTCACTCCACTCATACATGTATGAGAAGAGTAAAAAAAAAAACAACAACAACAAAGAAAATACAAAAATGACCGTAACTTTTGAACGCGTATTCAAATAACACCATCTTCTTAGGAAATCAAGAAAAATATCTACTGCATCTTTTGGTGGACAAATCAGTTGTCTCTTCAATACATAAAATCACAATTAGTTTTGTAGTGTCCGATTGCTATAATATATACCCTGCAAATTTTGTAGAACACATGACGCGTCGGGACGTGTTCTGCATGTGTTCGATATGTGTTCGGAGAACATACATATGTTTGGAGAACACTTACAGAACACTTGCAGCAAGTGTTCAATTGTATCAGATTTTGAACACCTGCAGAACGTGCCTTAGGTGTTCTGGATGTGTTCTGTAGATGTGCAGAACACGTACAGAACACGTAAAACATGTTCTGCAGGTGTTCAAAATCTGTTACAATTGAACGCGTTCTGCGAAATTTGCAGTGTACGGATTTTGAAGGAAACATTATTTCGTGAATTATATTCTATATTTCAAAAGTGAAGACTCCTAGCGTAAGACAAAAGGAAGAGATGTGATCTAGAAAAATTTTGATGACAGTTTAAGACATTAAATCGGATCAAAAAATTATTGATTCATCAGTGGAAGGGCCACAACTTGGAACATCTTGGCAGGGAACTGATAAAGCGATTCGACCAAAGAGCCCATTTTACACTGGAAATTGAAATATTTCATAAATAAACATTTACTAATTGTTAGTTGAAATACTTTTGAAACACTTCCATGTGTTAAAATTTCATTTGTACATTAAAAAATGTGTTAAATTAAAAGCAACCATTTGAGCAGGCCTATATGAACGGCGATAGGGGTGCAAGGCTGGTGGTCCCAAACCTAGGGGCATTGACAGCGAACATCCAAAGAATACGTTCTTGGGTGAAGAGACGGCCAACTTGACCCAATAGGGGGTTTTCGATTACAAATTGCCAAATTTCCAAAATATGGGGTCTTTGGGTGAGTTTTTTTATATTTTATAAAAAAATAGAGGGTCTTTGGGTTGAAAAATTTCAGAATTTCCCGAAAATACGGGTATTTGGGTGACAGTGGGTAAAATTTTTCAAAAATATGGGGTCTTTATGGGGAAAAGATGATGAAAAATGAAATAGGGGTCTTAAACAGCCTTACATACACGTCATTCCAGGAATGGGCACATTTTCCTCCATAACATCCAAACCAACCATCCGATACAACAAAACAGGGGACATGAGGGACCCAGGCCCCAGGAACCAGGGGATAGCACGCTTGACGCGCCGGTGTCGTGGGCCCGGCCAGGCAGCGATTCGTATGGCCCATATGAGTCTTGGTTTTGATGACGTCATCGCTAGTGCGTTTTCTCAATTAACACAGTGAGAGTTTTGGTGTTGAGTGAGTGAGAGTTAGTTGTGCTAGAGTTTAACCCTTAGATTTCACGGGAAAGAGGCTGTCTTTAGATATCAAAATTTGAAACTTTTGGTATCTGGGGTTATGGGGGACTAGGCTATTAGCGATCAGACCATGGCCCTGTGGAAAAATTTCGGCACAATCTGCATATTTAGGACAATGTACAAGTTCAGAGAGGTGCATCATCCGGGTGTGGTTCACATCGGTGTGGTATTATGGGTATGTGCTGCCTATAAGACCATCATTTCAGGCTCTTTTTCAGGTCTTTGTTTTGACCCCCCCCCCCCCCCCCCCCCAATTTAAGACCATTTCAGTTCTAGGACCCTACTTTTCATGCATGTCCAAAGCCATATCTACCAAATTTTCTTTTGAAACCACCTCAAAAAGTAGATGGGAAATTCAGGGAAATGCCGCGTTATTTCTCAAATTTTTGGAAAAACTAGTTCCAGAGACCCATTTTTTGGGCTCAAAATCTGCTCAGAAGACTCAATTTTTTTTAAAAATACAGGCGGCAAAACGCCTACCCCCCCCAAAACAACTAGTTGAGAGCCCCCCCCCCCCCCGACCCGGGCCTTAATCACACCGCAATTAAATTTTCATAACTTTTTCCTTATGTATTCATTCTTTCAGATCAAGAAAAAGGATTTTCAAAAACGTAGTCAAAAAACGGAGAGAGCAGGAAACATTAGAGGGTAAGAAGCAAATAAGAACAGAAAAATGGGAAAAAGGTATTGTGATGGCGTGGTCTGAACTCTGACTGATAACAAGACACCAAATTTGACTTTCTTATAATATTTATTTTATTTGCAGATACCATTTCGCGTGTTGACAAACAGCAGGGTGTAACTCAGCACTGAAAGAAATTCTAAAGAATACCGTTAATTCTTCTGTTAATAATTAAAAAACTTATTTGTTACTAAAGTTATATAACGTTCTGCTTACAGTACATATTTGAGCTTTATGCGATGTTTACATTTTGAGTATGAATAGATTGTTAGTAGAGAAAATATCAAACATCACAGGTTCTCAAAGCAGTATTACAGCAGAATTAAAGAAATTCTTAAATTTTTTCAGTGCTGTGAAGTTACGTCCTTCTGTTTGTCAACCCTCGATTTTTTAAACATAAAAACATACGATTTGAAAGGTTATGTTAAAAAAAACAATGGTGATGTGAAATTAGCTCATTGCATGCATTGTTGTAGAAGGGTGACATTTTATGGTCAAAAGACAAATATGAAGACCATATATATTTGTTTATAGCATTTGTGCAATCTATTAATTGTTTAGCTTGATTTTAAATTGGGGATATTTTAGTAATAGAAGTTGTTGCCACAAGATTTCAATGTAATATAAAAAATTAATCCAAATGAGTTAGTTTCTCAAACGTGTTTAACAGTTTACACATAATCAGTATGAAAATGTTTTTGTGCAATCTTTCTCCTTTGAAAAAAAAAACTTGCCAAAACCAAAGTTGTCATCCATAAATCACCCAAAACACCAAAAAATACGCTTCTTAATTAAAGTTAAATGAAATACCAATATAACTAAATATAAACGATAAAGTAAATAATCAATCTATTAAAATAAATGAAAGACAATATAAAACTAAAATATAAACCTATGATTTTAATTAAATTTTCAATTCTGGTATAAGTTTATTCTAGCTACCATCCAGAACAAGATTTTGCAAAAACTTCTTGTGAGCAAAGCTATTCATCAAAAAAGTTACATCACAACTTAAAATTAGCTCATTACAGTTACAAAAGATCAAAATAGCTTCTTTCAGTAGCCACTGATATCTGGAAAATGCTCATTTCAAACACTAACGAGGCTATACTGAGAGTACTTGCAATCCTCTATGCCCCCCCACATCATGTTAAACTATTTAGAGGTTCCCAAGGTCAGGACAAGGATAATTAATTACATTTTTTTTAAATAAAATAATAATATAATAATAATAATAATGGCAATTTGTAAACGACGGTATCCGCCGCAAGCGACGCTCATGGCGCTTCTCTGCACAACAACAAAATAACAGTAATACATTGAAAAACTATTAAGAAGTGGCAAAAATATATACACAAGAGTAACATTGGAAGATAAGTCCAGAGTTCAGAGAGTTCAAGCGATTGCTTCTGAGTACAAATATGTCTTCAAGTTCTTCTTAAAGATATTTAGAGTCCCTGAGTGTTTCACATAGTCGGGGTAAGATATTCCACAATTAGGGGCTTGCAACCTGAAAACTCCCTGTCCCCATTGATGTTTCGCAGATTTTTCTTGCAGAAGTCCCTTGCTTTGAAGAGCGTTACCCCATGCATTGAAACATATGGTTGCACTAGTTCTGATTTAAGTAACAAGGAGCCATTTCGTGCAAGATCTTAAAAACAATAAGGCACATTTTGTATTTCAATCTCTATGTGACTATTGGAAGCCAGTGTAGGTCAGCCAACACAGGGGTTATATGATCCGTTTTCTTGGTATATGTGAGATCAGTGCAGCTATATTCTGCAATCGTTTTAAGCGGTGAGAGTGGGCGTTAGTAAGTCCATAGAGAAGTGAATTGCTGGAGTCAAGTCTGGGATGTTGGACAAATGCTGAATGATAGTTTCAGCTGCATACCTTGTTAAATGTTTCCGGATATTGCCAATATTCCGGATGAGCAGAAGGAGCTTGATACTGCTGTCACATGAGAGCCCATTGTTAAATTTGAATCAAACCATGACCCCCAGGTTTCCGAAACATTAGTAGCTGGCGCAAGGTAGAATCTCCCACTCTAACATTTGACATTGACCTTTGTGATTTGCTGCTTAGATCCAAGTATCATAAATTCTGTCTTGGCGTCATTCAGGCTTAGGAAATTGTGCGTCATTCATGTTCTGATATCATCGACGCAGTCTTCAATTCTCTGAAGCGCGGAGTCAACATCTGCCGCACAGGTTTTACGGATACATCAATCTGCGAATCATCTGCATAGAAGTGATTGATAGTTCGGTGATTTTTAGTTGATGCCGACGATGATGTCTCCAGTGGCAGAGTGTATGTAAATGGAAAGAGTCCTGGTCCAACACATGAACCTTGTGGAAGTCCATATTTCAGTTGAGCTAAATCGGAAGTCTCATCGTTGATGCAGATAGCTTGTGCTCTTAAGGAGAGGTATGATTCTAACCCAATCCAATGCAAACACCGCCCATACCAATTCTATTCTGAAGACTTGAAAAACACATAATGGTCTACGGTATCAAAAACGCCGCCGATAAGTCAGTAGACTAGTGAATGTAATCTTGTCCTTCATCTGTGGCATGCAGCAATCTCTGTACTTTCAGAAGTGCAGTTTCCGTGCTATGAAAAGCACGGTATGCAGACTGGTAATTACTCACCCATGTCATGTTGTTGTAGAAAGGGTTACAAGGTCTAGATAAAACCACACGTTCCACTGTTTGCCCAGTAAATGCAACTTGAGATGGCCTATAATTCTTGAAAATGTTGCGATCAAGGTTCTCTTTCTTTATAAGTGGTCGAACATTTCATTGCATTCCCCTGTCCCCTTTGGTTCATGAACGCTTTAAACAAATTGTTTCCCTTTACGGGGTCTCCTCCAATAATATATACAAAAATCATATATATTGATCACAAAAAGCAGGATATTATAGCACCATATCAAGGAAATTAACAAAATCAAAAGCAATGATGGCACTGTAGAAAGAACCCAGGTTACAATAATATAAAAGTGTAGTCTTTTTGAAAATCAAAAATGAAACCAGATGACAGTATCAAAATTAAAATTAACATCCTTTCTTTAACGCAAAATAGTGAAAACTTCCGAATACACGAGGACCTATTGGAAGAGTGTACAGAGAGGTGAGTAATTGGACCATCTCTCTTTTGTCTTGTGTGCTTATGTTCATACCTAAAGGATATGGTTCGTGGCATACGGGGGGGGGGGGGGGGGGGGAGCTTCCCCTATGTGGGGGATCTTTCCACCACTATCCCCCCAGGAAAAATGTGAATTCTGCACACCCGCTAAGTTACGTGAAAACAACATAGGCATATTACTATACTAACCAATTTTAATATATGCTTGCCCACCCCCTTACCTCCTGAAAGAAAAGCTGGTTATGCCACTGGATAGGTTGCTTTCCATATGAGTTTTGTGTATCCATGTTTCATTTTTGTATTTGTTTAATACCCAGGTCCGCAGAGATTGGACAGGGTCGGAGAAGAAGGGGCAACACATCATTTTGGAAGGTAATATTATTGACCACCCAACCTTGATAAATTGGTTATAATTGATTATTAAATGTCTATTGTGAGAGAGGGAATACAATATTAGACCAAAAATCATGCATTGATATTTGTCATTGCACAGTGAGTATGTTAATGAGTGTATGCAGAGTGTTAGAACAGTACGCGCAATGTTGGATTGATTCATTTATGGGCAAGATTGCATCTTTTCGTTAGAAATATTACGGCATGGATTCATGACATATCAGATTTTCTTGTAAAAATGTCTGCTGTAGTTGTAGTAACATTTATGAATTAGTTTAATGTCTGTTATTTTTAGTTTCTGTGCATTGGCAAAATCAATGCACTTGCGTCAGGTAACCAGACTCATAATGACATGCACCCCTGCAGGCCTTAAATTGTGCCATTATTCGCGTCAAACTGAGTCGTGTTTGCAGGCTTATTTGCCCATTGCACCGACGCTAAATATTCAGGCCGCTAACCTCTAAGCAGTTTTGATGTTCATATTCAAAGCATACTCCTTAGTGGGTAAAGACACTATCAGTGATTTATCATAAAGGGTCACAATAATGGAAATTTGCAGAATATCTTAAAAGTGAAGGTAAGTCTGTAGAATTCTCATAAGTTACTTTTTCCAGCTGTTGAATTGACAGAAAAGAGAAAACGGCAGCGTTCCAATATACGATCCTCCATTCAATTACTTTGTAGTAAGTTTCCGTTTCGGACAGATATTTACTAAAATTTCAGGTTTTGTCCATATTATGTGCTTCTGGTCTTATCATTTGCAGGGTATGTTAGGACGCGCACTTTTTACATACTGCAAAATCTGATTTTTGATGATTTTTTTTTTAAAAAAAAAAAAAAAAAAAAAAAAACTGATAGTGTCTTTAATATTCAGTAGAAAATGAATGCACCATGTGTTTGCATATTCATGAACATGATAAAAATATGGGACCTGTTAGGTGCAGGGTTGCAATCCCTAGACCAACTGTTGATCTTGGTTGAATACCTTTCAACAATGACACAGACATTAAGATCATAGTTCAATTTCAACAACTCACCATAATGTATCTCCTTGTACAGGAGCGTACCGTTTTTGATTCGTTACAACCCAACAGTTGATATGGCAAATTAGCCGCGTCACTCGCGCAGTATTCACGAAGTGTGTTTACGCAGTACGCTTAAGTCGACGCGCTGTTCGTCACTTTTAGAACTCGGAGTACGCACAAGGACCCAAGGTTGCAAACTGCAAAGTAACAACAGGCCTCTCATGACAGTGCCACAATTGGTGACACTCGGGTCAGGGCACCGCCATTGGCATAGCGTCAAACTTATTTGGCATATGCTATCTGCTGCTATCCGGTGCTGCTATAGCATACTAGCTCATTATGCATAGCAGAGCTCATTAATGCATAGCATATAGCTGGTTTGCTGGTGCCACGCATTATGGGGCCATTGTTAATGAACTTATGGTCCCTTAACTGTCGAGCTGTGGTAATATTCCCCCAACCGCGAAGCTCCAAACAGAGAAGGGGGAAAAAAAAAGTGTGATGATGAACGTGAAAATCTGATATGGGAATCGGCAGAACCGCCACATGTCAAATTCCCATTGATTGTTGTTTCCCTGGTAACAAACAAACCGACACTATCGTTTTGGCCTTAGATTTTGCCTGAACTATTAAATATTTCTATAGAAGTGGGAACATTTTAGTGTTCTACGGAGAATAATTATGTCTCTATATACGATATAAGTTTTCCTTTCCAAGGATTCACATTGTTGAAAGGTTCAACATTTACAGGTGTTCAAATTCACAAATCAACACTCGCATCCAATGCGTCCGCATATTTTTATCCCGCTCGTGGCGGCTTGATAAAAATATGCACCAGGATTCATCGTGTTGATTTGTGATGAAACCACTCTGTAACATGTTTGAATTCCCCATATTCAACAACTCATCGTATCTCTTTGTACAGGAGCGTACGTTTTGATTCATTATCAACCCCACAGTTGATATGCAAATTAGCGCGTCAAGCCCAGGGCGGTCAGTGTTTCTGCGGGAAGTCGTTTACGCGGTACTCTTAAGTCGCGCGCTTTTCGTCACGTTTTAGAACTCTGAGTACGCGCAAGTACACCAGGTGCAACTGCAAAGCAACAAACACACCAAAACTATCGTTTCGCTTTAGATTTTTGTAAATATTTTTCTAGGAAAGCTTTTGTCAACTGGGAACCTTTTAGTGTTATAAGTGAAAATTATGTTTCCTTTATACACGATATTAATAATTTTTCATACATATTTTTCGTTGTTTGAAAGGGATTCAACAAGGTTACCGAGTGGTTCTCACAAAATCAACAACCTTGCCTCCGATGCGTCCGCGTAATTTTATCCCGCTCGGCAGGCGGCTAAAGCCACCCTCGCGGGATAAAATATGCGGACGCATGGATGCATCGTTTTGATTTGTGATGAACCACTCTGTAACAAACCTGTTTGAATCCATAATTTACACTCGGCACAACAATAAAAAGGCACTTCTCCCTTACATATAAACGATTATGGGTCCATGTTATTAAGCAAAAGTTTGCAAAATATTTTTGTCATGCCTTGACCGTTACTCAGAGCAAAACCAAGATACCACTGTATTGCCGTATGTATGTATATGTCCAGTCATTTGGATTAAAGTTTTGGTAAAGTTTTGCAATTTGTTCTCTCTATGGCAAAACGATTGAGGCCGATTGCAAAAAAAATTCGGGCAGAAGGCCGAAGAACCATGGCAGGTTTCTTCACATGGGGTTACATGGTCAACGCCATTATTTAGAGAATAAAATGAGATTTTTTGTTTTGGACTCTTAATGGGGTCATAATGGATGGGCATCCAATATTTTGAGTGTGGATGCCGGCGCAAGCCGGTATCCACCACGATAAAAATGAGCCCATCCATTAGGACACCATCTAAGATGGCCAAAACAAAAAATCTCATCTTTTATTCTCATTCTTATTTAGAATTGTTGTAATTTTTGCTTTTATCACATAATTTATTTGTCAAAAATATTCAAACCATCATTCTCTTGTATCATTTAAATAATTGCACCCCTTTTGAAAAAAAATGTTTAAATCCAAGGAACCAAAGTCACGCGCGGTGATCGTCACGCTGCGAAATTGCATTTGCCTTACTAACGCGAAAGCCACAACGCAGTTCTAAAAGCGCCATTTGCGCGTTGCCTCGTCATTATATTCGACTACACCGCGTAATTGCCGCACGCACTATCCATCTAATTGCCCGTAAGGAGGGCGGAGCTTTGCTCTAAACCAATCAATTTCTTGTTAAAGGATAAACCACACCCAATGAATAAAATTGAAAATCTATAATTTGTTTTCTGCCGCAGATAAATTGCTATATGATCACCAATCACGGTCAAAGGAACCACTGGCCCAAAGCCATATTAGGTGTTAACAGATTTGAGTCAAAGGTCACATGCCACACTAAAGGGGATTTTGTCATTTTGTCGTTGAAGTTTTAGAATTTGTTTTTGCCTCTTCCCAAATACTTGAGCCAATTGCAGCCAAACTGATTCAGAGATTAAAGGGGCATTTTGTGATCCAACAACCTTGCCCCCCGACTTCTACCTCAAAAAGTTGAAATTTATATCATCTGAACCGTTGGCCTTCGTAATCCATGCATACCTTCCGTACGTGCAAATTCGGTCGTATCGTAAGAAATTCGCAATTTTGTATTTTCTGTCGTAATGGGCAGAATTTGTTACGCCATTTGCGGCTATGGAACCGGGGGAAACAAGCAATTGCTCGACCACCAAACCGCAAGATCAAACATTCAACTCAATTTTGTGAATAAGCTTTTTCAAGGATATTAGTGAATATGAATAAAACAGAGGGGCTGGAATCACGAAATGCACTTTAACCTTCAATGAACCAGCCAATAAAGATGACAGAGGGGCACGCCGGGCCGTCTCTAGAGGGTGTGTGTGTGTGGGGGGGTTGGGTACAATCCCACCTTTACAAAATCTTGTCAGCCCAAAATGTTGTCTTGTCGGGGAGTCGTATAATTTCGGCAAATGGACAGATTTTGGGTGGAGGGGACAGATTTTGGTTCCCCCTTCCTCTATGTTGTTTCCCCCTCCTCTATTTGTGCAAAGGGGGGGCGAATGACTGCACAGGCGTTCGGGTGCCATGGTAGGGCGCCCCCCCCCAGATATTCAGAATTTCAAAACTGAATGAAAAAATATTTGGGTCTACCTGGCGGACTGTACTGCTCAATGCAGCGAGCCAGAAATTTGAGTAATTCCTGAATCCGGCAGCTGGTTTTGTCGGCAACACAAGACTCAACTCCCACATAAAAATGGTCTGGTGACACCCCTTGGGAATGGGAGTATCACAGCCAACCATGTATACAAGTCTCCCCTTCTATTTTGTTGTGCAGGGAAGAGTTAGGCCATGCTCATAGGCTCATACAGAAAGGCATTACCATAGTCAATGCAGCTAAACAAGGGGACTGTCGGGAACCACAATGTCGCACCCACTGCAGCCTGCACCCGGTTGAATTCAGCAGCATTGGACGGAATAAAGTACGTATGTGCCTGGCACTTATTAGTAAGGCTGATGAAAGCAAATGGGGTGCAGGCTTGCAGGCTGCAGTGGGTGCGCAAATTGTGGTTACCCGGCCTGTACAGCTAGTTTACAAGTGTTCTGGTCTATGTAGCATCTATAGAAAGGTTACGAAGGCAAAAGCTGGAATACTTAACAATTAATCAATTTGATGTCGAGACATATTCAAAACGGGATCAAATATGACACCAAGATTCCTGAGTATCAATGTTGGTCAAATGACAACATACTCAGTTTTTTGTGTCACCTGCTTTAAAGCAATAACAGCAAATTTTTTTGAAGAGCACTCCAAATTTTCCTGATATTTTGAGCTTTTTGCACAGTTGCATTGGTAATTAGTAAAAAATCTCAAAGCTCAAAAAAGCTCAAATCTCTGTTGTGCATAAGAAGGAATTTTGTAATTAGAATAATTAGTATCGGAGATCTCCGATAATAATTCAAAGGCTGCTGGAAACGTCCTTCCAATATGAAATAGCCCGGAAATTGCATCATGTACGTGTCTACGCTCATCCATTAGTTGTTCCGTCGGTTCAGGAAAGTCAAGTTAGAGGTCATTTTTGTGAGGTGGCACTATTTCATCATGGACGGACATAAATTTGGCGTTTCCAGCTCCGAGATTAAAATACAATCAGGGATCCCGATTCTAATTACAAAATCGCTTCTTTTATGACAAATACGCATTTTGTAGCATTACCATGCACAGGTATAGTTTACTAGACAATTACCAATACAACTATGTAAAAATCACAAATTTTGAAAATTGAGGGCACTCTTCAAAAATGTGCTGTTATTGCTTTAAAGCAGGAAGATACATAGTGATCACTTTGTCCACTGTTGTTGATGTCTGTTGTTGTCGTGAAAATGGGTTAACATTTGCCTATAATATCCGCATACTTCGATGGATTTAAACCAAACTTGCATCACAGGTGCAATATAGGATACCCCATTTGTTGATGAGGTCAAAGGTCACATACCAAGGTCATGTGAGGTCAAGTTGGTTTATGGAGATTACATACAAACCCTCATTTGTTTATGAGGTAAAAGGTCACATATCAAGGTCAAAGGTCATATGAGGCCTATCATTGACAAACTGCGATGGCAGGTGACACAAGCGGTCCGTGGACTGATGTAATTTTCTTTATTTAGTTGCTTATTTTTTGACACCCATGATTTAATTTGGTGGACACAAGACTTAAAGGTGCATGGGTGACCTGATCAAGGTCCGAATTGCCATATGTTTTCACTCTCACGTGGAAGCATATCACCAAAAACATCTTATTACACATTTTGAATTAAAACGGTCCAGCCATTTGGATATTGTAAAGCAAAAATGTGCACTAAATTGGCACATTGGAGAGTGTGTGTGTGTTAATAAATGTGGTATACCATACTTGGAGACATTTTTGTTCATAACATCGGAAGGAAACATTTCCGGGTGTTTCCATAAGGTGACACCCCTTTCTGACATACTTCTCTGACACCTTATGAATTCGGAAACCTTAACGGAATAAACCACTGAATTCGGAAACCTTAACAGAATAAACCACACGGTTTATGTTGTTTATTCCGTTAAGGTTTCCGAATTCATAGGGTGTCAGAAAAGTATGTCAGAAAAGGGTGTCACCTTATGGAAACACCCAACATTTCCTGGGCCTAAAATTTCACTGGGGGGGGGGGTAATGAGGAAAATATGAACTTTCTTCCGAGACCAAAATCTCAATTTTGATGGAGTTAAGTGGGGGACGAGGTTGTTGATTGGGTCACACACCTTTAAGTCAAATCAATTCTTGGGTCACACACTACATAGATTTATAAACCCAATTTTTTCTGTTCTTTAGGTAACTATCAAACATTCAAGAGTGCATCATCAGAACATCTCCTTATGTCCCTGTAAGTTTCAGCAGACTTATTGTAGCTATTATTATTTTCCAGGACAACGTCAGGGTTTTGAAACTGTTACCAGCGAACATATTGAAATACTTAAAGGTGGGTATGAGAACAAACAAACAATGTACAGTTAATTTTTTCCATGACAAAATATATATTAGTCATTGTTATTAGTTAATAATAGCTGTATGTTTGTGTGCATTATGTGTGTGCATGCATGTGTATGTGTGCGTGCACACATGTGTTTGTATGGAAGTGCAGGTGGGAACAGAAATGGTGTGATAGGCGTGTAGATAAATTAAAATTCCGGTATAAATAAAAATCAAAAGTCAGAAGGCTAACTTGTGCAGGGTAGATATTGTTTACAATTTTTTTATAGAGTATGATGTAATATATTGTTCTTTCATCTTTTTTTCAACTATAGACCAACAGGAGGAATTCAAATATATTGGAGAAGTACAGACAAAGTTTCTTAAAGGTATATATGATTTCTTTGTTTCTTTTACCATTGATGTGTTGAGGTATACTGTAAATGATGCTTTCTATAGTATAATTTCTTCTTAGCTCATTATTGAATGTTTTAAAAATATGGGAGTTTTATATTTTCATCCTGCTTTCAGATCAGGCAGATGGCCGAGACCTTTTTGACAAAGGACAACAGTTTGTATTGAAAGGTAAGTCGCCTTGCAGGTGTGACTCAGGTTTTTCTTGGAGATGGGCAATTTCATTTCATTTTTGTGTCGCCTGAAGGAGGCGATACCTACCAGTCCTGAATGTCTGACTGTATGACTGTATGACCATTATGCCTGTATGACCGTGTTTTCCAAGGTTAAAGTTTTGGAAAAAGATTCTCATTCGAGAACTAAAAGTCCAATTATTACAGAAATAGGGTCATAGATGCCTCTTGGGAACATCCATATGATGAGGTCAAGGGTCACATACCAAGGTAAAAGGTCATATAATGTCAAGTTATATAAAATGGGCTGAAATCATCATTTTGGCATCATTTGAATAGTAAAGGTCCAATAGCTATAGAACTTGGATCATAGATGTCCCTTGCTAACCTTCATATGATAATGAGGTCTGGGGTCACATACCAAGGTAGAATTCACATGAGGTCAAGTTATAAATGGCAGAAAACATCAAATTGTCTTCATGGAGAAGTAATTGGGGACCATATATGCAACATGGGAACATTCCTTTTTTTTTTTTTTTATTTAATAAACAATGGTATATAGCCAGGACAAGCCCAATAGGGACATAGTATCTAATAAGGGTTGCCCATAAAAAACACAAAAAAAATAAGAAGACAGCCTCAAACCAAAGAGAAAAGAATGGCGGATGAAAAGCAAAAAATAAAGGGAACAGACGACTGGAGAAATACAAAAAACCCTAAGACCTATAGCTACAAAGAGTGGAGGCTAACCGCGGCTTTAAAGGATTTTAGGGAGGTGCACTTTACAACATACTCGGGCAGGTAGTCCATAATGTGGGAGCAAATGGATAAAAAGACCTTTTGGAAAGCGAGAGCCTGCGGAGGGTGGATCAAGAGAGAGGCTATTGAGATTGCGAAGGGTAGGTCTAGGGTGCGACGTGAAGGGATTAGGAGAAGAGCAAAGTGGTTAAGAATCTTGACGAGATGGCACAGGACAGCAAGGCACGGCGCTTAGATAAGGGAGGAAGATTGGCAAGCAAGAGGAGATCGTCATGGGAGAGATCCAAGACGGGGAATGACTCTGAGGCAAATCGCCTGAGTAGATTCCAACCGTTGGTTGCGTGATTGTTTAAAGGGGGGATGCCCAGTGATAATGCCGTACTCAAGGATGGTTGACAAACGCAAGGTGCAGAAAACGGCGTGTGGTAGGGGGAGGCGTTGTAAAAGCCTATGGATATAGCCTATGGTTTCTTCTGGCTTTCTGGCAGATATAGTCCACGTGCACATTCCAGGATAAATTTTAAGGATGTGAATACCAAGGAAGGTGACGGAGAAAACTCTTTCAATGACTTGGTTATTCATGCTGAGGAACAGACGTTGGGAAAAGGGTTTTCTTGGTGGAAATGACCATGAGATTAGTCTTGCTGGCATTGACAGTGAGATTGTTGTTTGTAAACCAGTTATGAAATAGTATCAATGTCTGCTTGAAAGCTGGTGATATCACAGGTCATGGATGATGGGTTTGTATAGGGTGGTGTTCATCAGCATAAAGAAACCAAGGAACTGTTGCGAGAAAAATAAGAATTGAAAGATCATTGATTATAGTAAGAAAGGGAGGGGCCCCAAGCAGAGCCCTGGGGAACACCAGAAAGAACAGGGACAGGATCAGAAGAATGCCATGAACAGAAACAGGGACTGAGTACGGCCGGAAAGGTAGACCTGAGTCAGTAAAGAAGGGTGAACAGTGATCCCCAGCAGAATGGAGTTTCGCAAAGAGGGCCATGGTGGACGTTGTCAAGGACCTTCCTTAGGTCGAATAAGGATAGCACACTTTTCCGCTTTCACGATGCTCATACCAATCAGTAAGGGCAGTGAGGAGGGAACGGCAGTGGACGACGTCGGAAGAAAGCCAAATTGATGTTTGGTTAGAAATTTGTGCGATTAAGAGAGAAAGGATGGCTTGTGGATACCCCTTCCAAACATCTTGCCGACAATTGGTTGTAATTGATATGGGAGGTAGTTGAAAACAGAGTGACAACACAGACTTGAAGATCGGAATGACACTAGAAAGCTTCCATGCACTGGGTGTAACACCAGTGGAGATGGAAAGATTAAAGTCTTACACAGAATGGATGAAAGTAACGCACAATTCTTAAGCACGATCATGTTATGCCATCACAACATGCAAGTGAGTTGTTATTTAGATTGCGAATAGCTTACGTCTCTCCGGAATACAGCTTGAAATGAGAAAGAGTAGAGGTAATGTGATAGGGTGGAGCGAAAGGTTGGGGGCAGCAGCACGGTTTGAACAATCAGAGAAAAAAACTGAAGAATTGGGATCTCAAGAGGTGAGCGGCGCATTTTCCCTTGTAATTGATGGTATCAGGGGGGAAATGGAGGGATTGGCCGGACCGCGACTTGAAATAGCCCCAGAAGGATTTGGGGAGAACTATTCAAGAGGCTGGCAAAAAAGGTTTGCTGGCAAATTGCAAGGTTTGAGAGAGCATCTGGCAGCTTTATATTTGAGATAAATATCAGTGTTCAGAGTGTGTTTTCCATTTGTTGAACAGTGCATGTTTTTTCTTAATTTCATACCTCTTCCAATAAGATAAGGCATTGGTCATTTGCACAGGTCAAAGGTCACTGCGGTCATCATTAACATAGGGTGAGAAAGGTGGATCGTGAAAGCAGGCAAAAACTTGTGGTTCGAGAACGGTTGTATCAATACTAAAAACAAAATACATACAAATCTGTGATGTGATTCATGAGTCAGAAGTCGAAATATTGATTTGAGATATAGGCCAAAGGAGACATGTCTTTGTCTTATTGTTTGTCACCGTCAATGATTATGTCTATTGGAAATATATTTGTAAAATTTCAAGGGGTTTCAGCAAATGGAGCTTTTGAAATGGTGC